>MU184405.1:64828-78640 GCA_016904865.1 Pissodes strobi | reverse complement strand
TTAAGAGTCTTACAAACGCAAATAAGGTTATAGTTTAATTATCTCGATAATCGCCAAAGCTATATTAATAAAACTTGATACAAAGAGATACTTCGACATGCTGCACTTAAAATAACATTAACACTGTTGTCAGATGTAACCGTTAAAAATTCTAGACTCTCGGAAAATTGAAATTCTAAAATTATCCGAATACGTTAGAAAACTGCGGTTTGCACTGCTCAAAAGAGAAGATGTGAACCCTGGAAATATTCAAACTGCTTTAACATGTTATAGGGGCTCAAATTCGAGTTAAAATCTGTCAAAAACTGTGGTCAAATTAAAGAAAAATCATATCTCGAAAACTAAGACTTTCCGGAGAAAACGGTGATTATTTTTGGATTCAGCAAGTTCGAAAGTATAAATATAGTACGAGTAAATACCGATTTTCCCAAAAAATAAATTGCTCTGTTATTTTCAATTTTTATATTGCAAAGTGTAATATTTAAGATTATTTAAACTTAAAATTAACATGAAAATTATTATCGAGATTAAGAAGATTAAAACTGAGGTTAAGATTACATTATTATCTCTGTTATGTTATTTTTTTATGTTGCAAAATTTAGTATTACATTTTACTATCTTTTTTTCACTTTGTTAATTTTACTTTTTTCATTCCCTTTTTATATTGAAAAATTGAGGACGCTTTAAAATCAAAAATAAATTTAAGCTTCAGTTCACACTATAATGTAATTTAATTTTTTCAGATTGTAAAATATATTCTTGTAATAAATTATATTTTACTATATGCTGTTTCTACTTTTTCTATTTTTTATATATATTTTAAAATTAAATGTTTAAGATTTCTAGTATCAAAATTAAATTAAAGATTATGATAGTATGAGATTAAGATTGCACTATTATCTTTACTTTTTTGTTATTTTTTAATTAACAAACTCTAGCTTTATTCATCTTTCTTTTCTCTTGTAAACTGTAATACATACATTTACTGTTTTCCTCTTTACTGTGTTGTTTTTTACATCTTTATTTTCTTTTTATATTGTAAAAAGTAATATTTAAGATGGTTTAAAATCAAAATTAAATTTAAGATTAAAAATATGATTAAGATTAGTCTTTTAAATTGTTGCCACGTTATAATCGAGATTATAATTTAAATTTTTCCTGTTAGTCGATTTAAAATCTGTTGGAAATACATGTTTTATTATTATATCATCTGTATTATTATTATACATTATTTAAGAGTCTTACAAACGCAAATATGGTTGATTATCTCGAAAATCGCCAAAGCTATTTAATAAAATTTGAAACAAGGAGGTACTTCGACATGCTGAACTTTAAAATAGCATTAGCACTGTTGCCAGATTTCTCGATTTTTCTACAAACCCTATAGTTTTTCGATTTTAAATGCAGTAAACTATTTACTTTTACAGCAAGCGATATCTGCTTTAATAAAACACCAAAATATCGCTTTTTATTTCCACAGCTCATTATGATCTGACTAACCAGCATTTTCTGGATGAAGTACCATACGGATTTACCATTATTCAGAACAATTTTGGGAAAAAATTGTTAAAAACTGCGGACCTTCGGAAAATCGAAATTGTAAAATTAACCGAACTGCGGATTTCACTGCTCAAAAGAGAAAGAGTGACTCTATAGTGCAAGTTGCTAGAACATGTTACACGCTTTTTATATGCGCTCAAATTCGAGAATTCGTGAAGCATCTATATCCTTTAATAAAAGACGGAAATGTGGCCGGAGCCGCGTTTTGTGATGTGCCCAAAGCTTTTGATTCTGTGAATTACGAAGCACTGCTTTGGATTTAAAGGTTGGTTTACATCTAGTAAGTCATTAGAGCTTGGAAATGCAGTTTCGATAAATATCATGGCTGTTTTTATCCTATCACGCAATAGAAAGGGTAGTTTGCTAGACCAAGAGGATTTTGAAGAATATTGGCCTGAAATGGTCCACAACACTGGTTTGAAGCCGATGGTATATTGTAGGTCCCATGTGACATTATGGTAAAAGTGAATAATCCTATAGAGTTGCATATAAAAGTTCACCAAATGTTTCTTGATATACACTCACAGGCAAAATAATCGATCCACGCATTCTTTCAATGAATTTCAATCGCAAGTAACTTTTCTAGTTGATGTTGGATGTAAATGAATTTTTAACATTTTTGTTTTTGGTTCACTTCGATATCTTTATTTTTGAGGAAAATGTGGATTTTTTTAAAAAACATTGCAATTTTCAGTAATTTTTCTGTCCGAAAAACTAAGGTTGCTGGAGGATGAAGTGACAATTTTGTTCCCATACTTGGACATACCATTTACCACTTTCATAGCTTTTAGAACCACATGTTGTTCCCTTTGCTCCATGTGTGGGAGACGATTTCATGCTAATGTTAATGAAAATTTAGATGAATTGGATATCTCAAAAATAAATTGGCCGTCTCGCAGTCCCGACTTAAACCCGATCGAACATGTCTGGGATACATTGGGTAAGAAAATACGATCTCGGATACTTGCTTCGATCAATTTACAGGGCCTTAATGAAGTACTCATTAAAGAATGGCAGCAAATTAATCGAGATCATTGTATATGGCCACATATGTCAAGATGGCGGATGATGATAATGTTTTGGTGATCAGTGGTGAAATAAACACTGTTTTCTGTGCTATTTGCGAAAAAAAAACAAAGTGTCTGTTAAGTGTGTTAAGTGCAGCAAGTATTTTCACAGCAAATGTATAGTAAAAGTGCCCGGATTTATGGTTCAGGAAATAAATGAGATTGTTTTCCCGGACTGCAATGATAACGCGGGACTTTCTATATCCGACAAGTTGCGGCGCTACGTACAAAACAACGGTCTCTTGAGTTCCCTAGTGATGAGCCTTATGGAAATCAATGATCTGCTTCGGGAAAGAGTCGAAACCCTGGAGGAAAAGGCAGAAAAACCATTAAAAAGGAAAACCAATGAAAGTGAGGTTGGAAACGTAAATCTTCCAGAAGCCCCTTCTGCCCCGCAAGCAAACGTCAACAAACCAGCAAATGTCAGTGGTGTGAAGTTAGCTCCGGCAAACATGGCCTCTGCAACAGCTAAAGGTCCGTTTACACCGACGTCGACTAAGCCTCTAAAGAAATCCGCGCAAAATAAGTTCAATAAGGCAGAGGCTGCGGGGCAAAAATAACAATGCCCCAAGTATCCTCAGCAGTTGATTTGGCCTTAAATACCGGAAGTCAGCATAACTGCAGAGGCAGAGGTTCCTCATCAAATGGTGGGCGCTCCTCTATTGCTTATGCATCTGTGCTTCAAATGTCAATGTCACGCGATCTGACGGATGACCTTTTTTGAGATCGATGGTTATGATTTGGAACAAAACAATGACAATCCTGACCCAGACTCAAAAAATTAAAAATCTCCAGAAAATGCGTCTCAAAATGCAGACGATGATTCTGGATGGCAAATATTCCATACTAGAAGAAATAAGCAAAATCGTAAGGGAGGTAGGCCGACCCCCAGGCATGGCACAAACAAAGAATGTGTTCTAAAAGCAGCCCCGAGTTTTTCCAAGGAATGGGTCTTTATATCTGGGTTAGACCCAAATACGGAAACCAAGGATGTTAGGGAGTATCTGGAGCAGCTCGACCTAGTGAAGGATTTTCAGTGTTACAAGCTGAAAACAAAAAAAGACTGCCTTCGCAATTCATTTAAGGTTGGAGCATCTGGTAAATTCAAGGACCAGATCATGGATCCCGCACTTTGGCCCAACGGGGCCGTGATCAACCGTTTTATGAACCTTCAGCGCCCGATTCTCTCAAATTCTTTCCGCTGAGGCAAGTGGATGCGGGCATAGTTCCTGACCAAGGTATTAATGATAGTATTAATGATAGTTTTATAAACCTAAATAATCTTAATACCAATAATAATAGAAATAGGGTAAACAATAGGAATAAAACAAAAACTTCTCAAGATATACCTAAAAATATTCTAACAATGTTTCATGCTAATATTCAATGTATAAGAAATAAAACTGCAGAGTTTGAATTACTACTTAAAGAGAAATTTGTTGATGTTTTTGTATAAATGAGCATTGGCTCACATCTGATGAGCTTGAGTCTCTTAACATTCGGGGTTACCAACTGGCCTGTGGCTTTGGAAGGTCTCAGAAGCCTCATGGTCGTGTGGCCATACTTGTCAAGGATGTTGGGTACTCGTCTCTCAATCTGGAGAAGTTCTCCACTGAGCAGCACTGTGAGGTTAAGGGTATCCTTTTGAGAGACTTTCACATTCAAATAGTAACTTTCTATAGGTCACCTCTGGGTGACTTTAATCTGTTTATTGACACTGTGATGCTGGTCCTTTCCAAGTTGGATATTTCAAAGCTCATCTATATCACGGGGGATTTCAATGTTCCATTCCACATGAACAGTGAGAGAACTCTAGAAGTAATAAACTCCTTCCGAACCCTAGATCTTCACCCTACTGTAAATTTCAGCATTCGCCTTAGCGCCCAGCTTGATAACGTTTTTACAAATTTCTTTGATGGTTTGCAGGATACTACTCAGCTTAATCTTTTCCACTTCTCGGACTACTATGGAGTCCTTGGTAGGGTCAAAATGGTTTCTCGTTGCCAACCTGCTACTCGTATAACCTACAGGCCAGTGCCAAATGAGGGTCTATTTGCCTTATATCGCACCCTTGAAACTGAAGAATGGACTTTTGTTGACAGTGTTGAGTTGGACATTGAAAGTAAGTTTCAACTATTTGTAAATGGAATTGCGGACGGCATTGAGTCTTGTTTTCCAGTCAAGTCAGTTCTGAACACTCAGTCTAAAATTGCAGGGATGGCCAGAGTAAACTGGTTCAACAATGATTCGAGGATCATGAGGGATAAACTGCACTTTCTGATCTCCCTTAATAAATCGAATCAAATCCTAATGTTAAAAAAACAGTAAATTATTTCAAGAATCAGTATAGAGCCGCTCTGGTCTCTGCAAAGAAGGCTGCCCATGATAACTATATCGAGCACTCAGGAAACAGGCAGTCAGCCATGTGGGAAATTATACGGAGTAACTCACCAAGGTCCACACAATTAGGCTCTCTAAATATAAATGCAAATGATTTTGGCAACTACTTTGCCTCGGCGGCTGAGGAAATTGTTAATTCATTCCATCCAGTGCATTTTAGTCAATATCTAAATGATGTTCCACAAACTTCTCCCTTCAAATTTCGTCCTGTAACCTACAATGAAATTAGAACAATATTTTCAGAAATTAACAATAGTAAATCAAGAGACTCTTTTGGCATAAATACCAAAATTATCAAAACGCTTAAAAACTTGATCATATGCCCTCTGACCAAATTAATTAACCAAGCAGTCTCTCTGAACATATTTCCAAGTATATATATATACCAATTTTTAAGGGCAAGGGATCTCTAGATGACCAGTCCAACTATAGACCAATATCAACTTTACCTATATTTTCCAAATTTGAGCGTGCTTTAAAGTTTCAAATCTGTGACCACTTCGAAACATATAATTTATGTTTTCAAGGGCGATTTGGTTTCAGGCATAATAGATCTACGGTGCTGGCAATAAATCATCTTGTACATCAAACAATGGAGGGTTTCGAACTGGGAAAGGATACCTTTGCATCATGTCTGGACTTGACCAGAGCATTTGACTGTGTCTCTCATAGTGTCTTGCTTAAAAAAACTCTCTTCCTATGGATTTCAGCCAGATAGTATTGAACTTGTACAACAACCTACAAAGATCTCATGAGACATTGGTACAACTGGGTGTACCCCAAGGATTTGTCCTGGGACCAATCCTCTTTCTAATATATGTCAATGATCTTGCGAACTTTCAGAGGGGAGGCAATATCTTACTGTTTGCGGATGACACAACCATATTTACTACTTATGAACCTTCACAGTTTAAAGTTTCTGGCATTGCCGAGGCACAGTTAGGTGTAGAGCAATGGTTCTTGGCTAATAAACTCTCCCTTAACACAGAAAAAACCCAGTCCATAAATTTCACTCTCCGTAAAGGAAGAAACTCTCTGTCAAGTCTTGCCAATTGTCAACGGACTGTTTGTTTTTTGGGTGTTCACCTTGATGTCTCTCTTGTTTGGGACCAGCATATTGTGGAGCTAAGTAAAAAACTGTCAAGATCCATTTATGTTGTTCGGAACTTATCGTGTTGTGTCTTTCTCAAGTCTTTACTCACGGCCTACCATAGCTGCTTCGCCTCCAGAATGACCTATGCCATTCTGGAATGGGGACATTCTGCACATTCTCATAAGATTTTTGGCCTGCAGAGGAAATGTGTTAGAATTCTGGGAAAGCTGGGTTACCAGGATGACTGTCGTCAGATGCTTATACAGCTGGGGTTGCTAACTCTACCCAGGGTCTTCATACTGGAGTGTCTATTGTATGTGAAAAAAGAAATTAAATATTTTCTCTACCCATGCATCCATACACTCTTACCCCAACCGAAACAACTCTAACCCCCACCGGAACTTTTGAGACTTTCACGAGCCAGGGTTGATTCTAACTACTTTGGTACTAAATTTTTTAACACTCTTTCCCCGAGTGTTAGAACTCTTGATTACAACAGCTTTAAGAATCAGATTAAGAGTTACTTAAAGAGCAATGCCTTCAATTCTTTTCATGAATTTATCAGTAGTAATAAGGACAACATTTTGTAATGTGTTTTTTTTTTAATTTGTATCTGTTAGGTACTGTTTGTGTCTCTAAATGTCTTTTAATACGTATGTTTGAACCCTTACTACGTTTAAATATTTTATTAGTGTAGTGTCCAATCTTAATTTAAATAATCTTAATCTTAGTGTTTAGCTATGTAATTAAAAAAATTTTTTGGCTTGATGTGTCAAAGTGCTTTGTATATTATTATGAATAAAAATTTGAATTTGAATTTGAATTTGAATATGGAAATGGGATGCCAAGGCCTATGGAGGCAATCATTGAAGCACGTGGAGGAAATATTCGTTACTGAGTTATTTGTTACTGTTACTGCTATTTTTAAAGTGTGTTTTTTTTAATGCCATTTTTGTGCTTTGAGTTTAAAGTTTTCTAATGTTTTTATAGAATTAAATGTATCCGACGATAAAATCCGTTTTTAAAAACAGTTTATTTTCAAAATTAAGACTAACAATATGAATGCAAGCAATGGAATGACACAAATAGGTAAACTACATATATTTATAAGCTAGGTTATGCTGCGGTTGCAGTCTCCAAGGTCTGGTCCAGGTCAGCAAGAATGGTACATGTAACTCCTCCCTTCTTAAGAAGCGAACATAACGGAGTTTGGATGCGTTTCTTCATCCCCTTTGGAAGCTTCGTCGGATTCCCTTTTGCTTGGTCCTTTGGATTGACATCTTCTGGAAATCCATTTTTGAATCTTCTTCTTGGATAATACATACAGGGTGGTTGCTACTACTATTGTTAGTGTGGTGATAGTAATAGCTCTCCATGTGATTGACTCGGCATCATTTTCATTGATTTCTTCGGTGGGCTGCATATATTGAGTCCTTTAGATTGAATATCTCCTCGAAGTTGACTTTGCTGAGGTTTGCAATCTTGTAGGATTGTGTTTTCTTGAGAGCATCGATGCGGATTTCTGGGAGGATTAGTGGTGTTCCCTGTTTAAATTGGGGGTTGTTTGGGAACTTCCTTTTTTCTACCGTAACTTCGCAATTCCTCGGGATTCTGATAAGCGTGGGCAGATCGATTTTTAGATATTGATCTGAGCCATATTTGGAAAATATTTGTGTGTTGTTTGCGGGCAGGACCAAAACTTCTTCTTGCGACACTTGTTCGACTAAGGGTTCTTCCAGGTGGATTTCGTCAGCACGGCAATTGACAGTAGGGTGGTTTTTCAGTAACTGAAGGGTGCATTCATATCTGGGCTTGAGATTTTCGTGGCAGTAGAAAATATCTTCAACTTCTGGACAGCTGGTTTCTTCAAATTGTATGTTGTCTCTCGCTTGTGCTAGGTAGGGGTATTTTGGAACTACAAGGGTCTTATTTTGGATGATAGGATAGAGGTGGTGGAAAACGAAGGTTTCTGATCTCAAAATTGGTGCATGAATCGCAAAAATTACTTTGCCTTTAGAAAATGAGACTTGTGTTCCAAAGAATTGATAGTATGATAAAATATTCTTGAAGTTTGGAATAGCGTCGTTGTTATAGAGAGATTTTAAGTACTGAGTTGTGTGAATAATTTCCGCAACAGAAATAATTGAATTATGTAAAGCATTGAGTTTAGCAAACATTATAGCATCTTCTAAATTGTCTATGAATGTTATTAGGTTTTGACAATCAAGAATTATTTGGGATAGTACACTTTGAAAACTTAAGTAGGTTTGAAAACTACTAATTTCACTATTAAATGATGCTTGTAGCATTTTTATTCCTTGTTCTAGTCGATCTTGATTATTTACTAAAGTCGATATAGTTTTATTATAATTATTTATCAGTTGTTTTGACAAGGACATTTGAGTGTTTAAATGCTTTATTATATTTTTCTGATTTTGTTGCAGAGTATCAATTGCGTTGTCGTACCTATTACCATCGTCAGCATCTAGTGTGCCAAAAAGCCATCTATTTACACTTCCCACTATATTAATAAGGCCTCTTTTATTCCTAATGTGAGGATTTAAATTAGCTAGTTTATTTTGCGTAATGTTAATTAGAAACTCGGTTCTATAAAGTAAGTTATCGGCTAAGCCTTGATAGGATATAGGATTATTTATATTTTCATGTGTAACATGATCTCTTAACATAAAATAACTTGTTTTAATATTGGTTAATTGTCTACTAACTATGTTTAAATCTAAGTAATGTATAAATGTATGTTTACTATATATAAGTTTGGCGTTGCCTAACTGAATGGGTAGTATGGGGTTTTTTACAAGGGTAAGCTGGATATCTTCACTGTTGCTCAGCTGAAGTACCAGGAATAGCATCAGGCTCTGAAGGCTCGGGGGTGCCATTTCCTTCCTGTAAATATCGTTTTTGTTTAGTCTTAGGTTTCTTTGCAGAGTTTTTATGATAAGTGCCCTTGTTTGTTTTTAATTTAATAGAGCTTTGGCTATCAACTTTTACTTTTTGAAACTTAGGTAATGACTTATTTCGAAGTTTTGTTTTAATATAAGCCGGTTCCTGGAGAGAAAATTGAGGTGGATCTTCTCGTTTCTCGTTTCTTTTATTGATTACTTTCTCTTTCAGTTGTTGGTTGCTTTCTCTTATTTTTTCGTAAATTGTATCAGAAGCTTCTTTGTGATTTTGAATATAGTCTGATATAATTACATGGTCACTAAGTTCGAAGGGGTCATTTGTATTAATATGACCTTTAATAATTTCAAAAGGGGTAAACTTTGTTACGCTATGGATAGAATTGTTGTATCCTAGAAGAGCGCGTTTCATTAGTTGCTCGGGGGAATATTGCTTATTTTCCATTTTCAGACATCTGTAGTGTTCAATCAGCGTAGAATGGAACTTTTCTACAGGAGAGTTTGAATTGCTATTCTTCGCTGTTGTATAGTGTAGTTCAATTTTGTATATTTTACAGAAATCTTCCAAGTTCTTATTCTTAAACTCAGTTCCTCGGTCCGTGGTAACCTTTAAGGGTAGTCCGTGGTGGGTGATAAAATTAAGTACATTTTCGATTACAGCGGGTCCCGTTAGGCTACTTAATCTATATGCTTGACCGTATCTAGAAAATGCATCAATTACAGTCAAAAATGTTTCGTTCTCGATCTTGAAAGTATCTATATGTAATTGTTCGAAGGGTCGAGAAGTTGTAGGGGTTAGATTGAATTTAACTGCAGGGGGATCTCTGTCATATTTATTCTTCTGGCATGTTTCACAAGAGTTTACATATTGTTCTATATCCATATTCATTTTTGGCCAATAATATCTTGCGCCTAGTGCTAGTTGCATTTGGTTTATGCCTCTATGACAAGTTTTTGTGACATGGTACATATCCAGTTTTTCTCTTTGTTCGTCTGCTAATTCGATGTCTTCTAGCATTTTAGAGCATTGTACAAATTTAAAGCATGTATTAGTGAAAAGACTCTGTAGGGTTGTCGTAAACGTTTGAGCTAAAGGGCTATTCCTAAAATATAGTGCATATAGCCGCTTAGGATCAATAAGTTCTTTTAAGAGTTTTATGATACATGGTGTTGGGTCATTTTTGGGCAAGGTAACAAAAATACGAGTATTTTCGAAAGTTTTTTCAAAATTACATTTCAGTTGATCGATATCGCCTTGTGTCAAAATAATTTGATTTTTATATACATTCAGGATACGTTCGGTGATTGGTATACCGAAAATTGGGTTTTCGTGTGACGAGTGGATCGTTTCTAGATCATTTGAATCCTCGTTTTGGGTGTTTGGTTGCGACATTTCTCTTTCTGAGTTTGGTGGTTTAATTTGGATATTTGAAATAACATTGACTTTTTGTCTTTTGTGTCCCAAAATTTCGTCAAGTACTTTTTGATCCAAGTCAGGAAGTTCGTCGGGATGTTCACAATACTTTTCGATGACCTCGTTTACGTCGCCAGGATTGTTACATACAGATAATGTTTCTATAGCGTAGTGGTCATTGTCTATGGGGTTTCGTGATAGGGCATCTGCAGCTTGATTTGCTTTGCCCTTTTTGTACTTTATAAAGTAGTCGAATTCTTCCAACCTGAGACGCCATCTGACAAGTCTGCTGTTTGGTTCGCGAAGTGAATAAACCCATTGTAATGGTTTATGATCTGTTAATATTGTAAATTTGTGTCCAAACAAATATGGTCTGTAATATTTTACGCCCCAGACTATTGCTAGTAACTCTTTTTCGATAGTCGAGTAATTTATTTCGGCTGGATTGAGAGTGCGTGATGCATAACAAATAGGGTGACCATTTTGTGACAATATCGCTCCGATAGCGTAGTTGGAGGCATCAGTATTTAATTCGAATGGTTTAGTAAAATCGGGATAGCACAATACAGGTTCTGATGTTAAAATAACTTTACAAGTTTCGAAACAATCCAAAAATTCTTTAGTATGCACGACTTTTTCGTTTTTCTTCAAACATTGGGTCATGGGTTTCGTGATTTTTGCAAAGTCTTGTATACATTTCCTGTAGTAACCTAACAATCCGAGAAATGATTTAATTTCTCTTTGTGTTTTAGGTATGGGAAATTCCTGTATAGCAGCGATCTTTTTCGGGTTCGGTATTATCCCTTTTGTAGTTACGACATGTCCTAGGAATTCCACTTCTTTTCTAAGGAATTCACTTTTGTCGAGTTGGATTTTTAGTATTGCTTCTCGTAATTTTGAGAATACTAGCCTTAGGCTTTGAATATGTTCTTGCAGTCCTGTATTGAATATTATGATGTCATAAATGTATACTAGGCATATTTTATTCTGCAAATCTTTGAGCACTTCATCCATAACTCTTTGGAAGGTAGATGGAGCGTTTTTTAAGCCAAAAGGCATGCGTAAAAATTCGTAGTGGCCGTTTTCCACTGTAAACGCCGTTTTTTCTATAGAATTTTCCGACATTTCTGTCTGGTGGAAGCCGCTTGCTAAATCCAACGTAGAGAAATAGTTTGCTCTGCCTAGTTTGTCCAATATTTAATTTATATTAGGGATAGGGTACCGGTCGTCAATCGTTTTTTGGTTTATGTTCCTAAAGTCTACTACTAGACGCCATTTAGGTTTGTTGGAAGCATCTAGCTTTTTCGGGACAATCCATATGGGTGAGCTCCATGGGCTAGCTGACGGACGAATGATTTCTTTTTCTAACCTTTCGTTTATTTGTCGTCTGACTTCATCCTTATGCACATACGGGTATCTGTAGGATTTCGTGTACACCGGGATTTCGTCGGAGGTTTTAATATTATGTTTTACTTTAGAGGTAAAACTCAATTTATCTCCTGGCTTAAAGAATATATTCGAGAAGTCTAGACATAAATTTGATATCGCTCTTTTTCCTCGGTGTTCATGTGCTCGGTACGTATTAAGTCTTGTATACTAGTTTCTCGTTTCGCCTTGTATGCGTAATTTTCGTTCTCATTATTCTTTGTTTCAAACGTATACATTTCATATAGCTCATCCTTAAATGATTCTACATATATCGGCTGATTCAACGTAACGTTTATTATCTTATCGGTATGGTTTTGCATTTCCACTGCAGCAAACCCATTCTTAGAATAAGACAAGCAATGTGGGATTATAAGACCGTTAATTTTCATTTCGTTTATTAATATATCACCTTCGAATATGCTGACTGGTATATTCTTAATCAGTTTTTCGTGAGGATTAACAGAGAATGAAAATTTAATGTCAGCAGGTGACCTATATTCAAAGGGAATTGCTATACATTTGCCGACAAGTTTTTTATTAATTAAATCGCTATTTAAATTCATATTAATTAAATCAAGGAGTCCTATTACTCCGTCGAAATAATCATGAAAATAAAACAGAATAAAATCAATTTCATATTTAATTCCGTATTCTAAAAATGCGGGAATAGTAGCCTGAAATTGTGTTTGTTGACTGCCTACAGCTGTTTTTATTGTGTTTGTTGTTTGGTATACACGGTTAGGGAAATGTCTTTCGGCGAAGGATGGATTTAAAATAGATCTACTGCTACCAGTATCTATCAAAAGTTTTAGGTCGAGTGATTTTATTTTGACATAAGGGAGGGTATTATTTGATGAGATATTAATCTCTACTAGATCTGTTGATCTGGCGGCCCTGGATCGGGAAAATTTTCAATTTCCTCGGAAATTTGATTATTTGCGAAATAGGCCTGGTCATCATTGTTGGCATTGGAAGCATCGTAGAATTGGGGATAATTATCTAGCTCTGGGAGATTTTCTTGAGGGGATTCCTGCGGAAAATCTTCGTTTGGGTATTCTTGAGAATACAATTCTCCGAAAATGGGATTAGGCCTTGAACTTTGATTTTGGAAATTTTGTCTATGGCTCTGCATAGAAGGAATACGAGATGTCGTAGACATTGGGGTAGGTTTCGGCATTTGATTTATGGGCGTTTGATTAGGACGGAAAACGTTTTGAGGTTTTCCAAAAACTTCTTGATTGGTGGGGAATTTCCTTGGCGGTAAATTCCTGGGTTGGATATTAATTGGTTGGGATCTCCATTGGGGTCTTGGTGTGAAGTTTTGTTGTGTTGACCATTGGGGTCTTGGTGTAAAGCTTTGTTCTGTTGACCATTGAGGTCTTGGTGTAAAGTTTTGTTGTGTTGCCCATTGGGGTCTTGGTGAAAAATCTGAATAGTTTTGCGACTGGTGTGTGTTGAAATAGTTAGGCTGTTGTGAATTATTTGGGTAATGGTTCTGGAAGTTATTATGATTATTTGATGGTTTTTGAGGGGTTAAGGCTCTATAAGGTTTATTTACATCATTAACATTACCATACAATCTTTCAAAATTTTCAAATTCGTTCGCACACGCCATTGCGTCTTCTAAACAACTAGGTTTCCTTAAATACATGTTATTTTTCAATGTACCTGTGCAACCAGCTATAAAAGTATTTAAAGCAGTTTTATCGTAATGTTTAATTTCACATAACTTTTGTTGTGGGGGCGAATTAGGATCGTTACTAATACGTTGCGCTACACTACTACGTAAAAGTTGTAATCTACTGCCCAAATTTAGAAGGTGTTCGCCTTTATAAGGCGTAGTTCTTGTGAGTTCTTGAACAAGACAATCTAGATCTTTTCTGTCAGAAAAACATTGAATTAAAGCATTTTTTAAACTTGTCCAATCATTTA
>MU184405.1:37433-49828 GCA_016904865.1 Pissodes strobi | reverse complement strand
TTTTAACCTTAATTAATCGGAAAAGTATTAATATACTATGCAATGTGACCCATATATGATGATACCAGTCTTATGTGTGCCTTTATTTTGAAATTTAATCAATATTTTTCAACTACCAAAAAATGAGTACAACCGTATGCATTTATTTTAGTTACAAGTTATAGGATCATAATATAGTCATATGACTATATAACATTATCGCCCTACGATCATATACATATTAACGCTGTATTTTGTCAAAAATATTCTCTAAAAATTTGCGACACTATTTTTGTAAAACCACCTTTGAAGCAAATATGTGGTGAAATTTTCAAAAGAGAATTTCGCGAATTGGTATATTTTAGGTACATTTTGTAAAAAAATATTTTTTAATAAATAATTTTTTCATTACAGAGTGTTGTGTTTTATGCAGAAGAGTATTTTCTTTATAAAATTTTACTACGAGTGATATACAACATGTCCATGGATGAAGCTATCTCGGCTTTTTCTATGTTTAAAATTCCACCTTGTAACGGTCAAAAAATGACGGCACACGTTCTGTAAAGAATTGAGCATAATTCATGATCATGGGGATTTTTTAAAATATTCATTAAATGTTAAACGCACATAAAAATGATATCAACATATATTGGCCACATTATGCGGTATAATGCTACTTCTGGTAAAATTCGGCTATTTTCGTTCTCGTCTCCTTGTAGTGATATGATCATCTCATCTGTTTCGCTATTATCCTTTTACTTTAGCATCTGTCGGAAATGGTGAATGGGTTCACATGCGGTTTCCTTAAATAAAAGTAATTATTTAATATTAGGTGGGACAGGAGCTTGCACTCCAATTTTGTTTCGGAACATGCTTGTCAACAACATTGAATCAGCTAAAGAATTTTTAGTTAAATGGTTTCACGATTTCTTAATTTTATAAAATACAACTTCGTATGGGTGTAGTGGATTCTAATTACAATACATTCCATATCCTTTGTTGATTAAATTCATAGACTGTGTGTCCTTGCTCTCTTTTGTTTGAATTAATTCATAGGAACGTTTCTCAATGCTTATTAAATAATTCAAACTTTTTTCCACTTAATTTTTTTGCTCTCTTTAAGTTTCCCAGATGAAACGGGGTTGACAGCATTTTAAGTGCAGAAAGGGATGAAAACAGTCATGAAAGCAAGTTCGCTATAATTAGCCTTACCTTATTTTATAATTGCCACTTCATGGTGGAAGTTATTTGTGGACATACCACCACAGAGTGCCATATTATTCCGGTTCTACTTGATTTTCTATAATGAAGCATTATTTTTTTTTTAATAATTACCTTGTGACTGACATTTCAGGAATCGTGTCAACTGACCTCTTGACTTGACGTTTTGCTTTACTCTTGTCATAGAAAGCGCATTTTGGCGACACTATGTATCGATCAGCTCTAGTAATCTGTGTTGCGAATCATGATGTTATCGATCTGGGATTTTTAAACATTTGTTTTTGGAACTGCTTGTTGTAAATGGGAAAATAGGAAAAATCAAATGAAAACTTAAGTGGTTTGGATCTCGGATGTACATTTTTAGTGGCCTTGCCGTATATACCTGCCCAAAGTTGAGCGGAGCCTTGGCACGTGGTTAGTCAGTACTTGAGCTAATAATTGGGATGCATGTTTTAGTGAATTAATGGAAACATAATTAAGCACCTGTTCTCTCTTTAGTCAGGGCGTTTATTTCAGTTAAGAATGATTTGCCGGGAAAAAATCTTGGGCAATCGTTTCAAACATTGAAAAGAAAGCATCCGTTAGCATCCTTTGTGTGTGACATGCAACATGAAGCTCGTAGGGGATTGGTTAGTTTAAACGTCGGAAAGGATCCTCTTGTGGACTTGGCGCAGAGCCATCTTTCCATCATCTCCATCAATAAAAATTAAACAAGAGACACTCTTCAACATTCGGCCATTGTGCCTGGCAGTGTTGACCTCGTGGTATTAGAGTTTTATGAATGTCCTTGCGAGGATCGTCTGCTCGACCCTTTTTGGAGTCTCAGGCGGTATCTGTTGCTATTACCTTTTGTTTTTTCACAGTTTTGATCATAACTGAGATTTTCCACTGGCTTCGTGAGGTGTGTTGCTTTTTGGTTTTTTATACGTCGCAATTTTTTGTTTCCAGCTTCGACGTAGATGGTTGCTCATTTTGCTTCAAGTTTCCTTACAGTGATTCTATTTCATCTAAACTTTAAAGCAGCCTATAGCTGATTTCAACGTTGTGGCAGATTTAAACTCTTAACAGGTAAAACATTGTTTTTTCCTAAATCTTTTATTTTTTTTCTTTGTCTGTAAATGTTCCTTGCCATGGGTTTGAAACAAAAAACCAGCAATATTTTGATCTTTTACAGGATTTTTTTCAACTGAAGAGTCCCGCTTCAACTGAGGAAGTCCCACGTAGTAATAACGTGAAGAATCCTCTTCATACTCAGTGTCTTTCTGCCGGTAGAGCTACCCACTAGTCTCTGTAGACCAGCCAGTATATAACCTTTTTTTTCCTTAGCGTATATAAATTCTTCCCTAAGTAGGACAAATTTCGGCTTTTCAGACTTTTTTTTATTATTCGCCGTTTTTTAGTTTGGGTTAACTTAGTGAGGTTTAGATTGGACGCCTTTCGATTTCAATGTGTTTCTAATCAATATTGCTAGTTGATATTAGGTCCTTGTGGACTCGAGAAGTGTAACATGTGTAACATGATCATGTTTTGGGTAAATTAGGAATTGCTTTTTTTATACACGTTGCTTGTTATCTTACAAGTAGTTATTAGTTGTTCTACTTGTACAAAGTGGATGACTTATTTTACATATCACGATCGATTATTTTTGCGATTTTATACGTTATAGCATTTTACTAAAGCGGTTGCCTCATTTTACATCACGATTGCTTAACATTTTAAATTGTGTCAGTTAGTTTTGAAAATATTTACTCATCATTTTACTTCATAATAATAAAATAGGGCCAGTTTATTCATGACAATGTATCATATTTTTTTATTTTTTCAGCACTGCATTCAAAAGAAGAGTCTTAAATTTGGTACCTGAACCCTTTTTTAAGGAGCATGATGAATGACTTCCGAAACATTAAATTTTTCATTGATTTGTCCTTTTATCACCACCATCCGTGTACGTACTTTATAACAAAGTTATTTACCCCTACATTTAATTTTATTTAATGTGTTTAATTACTTACTAAGAAACGTATATAAAGCCACTAAAGGAAATTAAATTTAATTTATTTAATGCAAATGAATCAGTCGATCAATCATGACGTGTTGACTTGAACCTACAATAGACTATATTTCCACATGTAAAACATATTCAACAAGGCAAATACAGTTTTATATAAAGAAAATTATAATAGATAATAGGAGAGATATATGCCAGTGTACGATATAACAGGCATATCTAATCAGTATACGCATTAATTAATTCATTGAAAAACCTGAATAGGCCCAAAAAAAATTATTATTTATGGAAACGTCGTCGCCCGAAAAACTTTAAAACCTACATACAATATTGGAGGATCCTATTATTCGTCTTACGAATCTTAGCACTACAATAATATAATAAAAAATGTAAATTATTTTAAATAATTCAACATATTGATATACTATCTAGATAAATTAAAACACATGCCACAAATAAGGTTTTTTTATCAGACATAAATTATTTATTTTTCGTCGGTGTAATTACCCATGAATTTAAAAGAGCAAAATGTCTAGTATCAAAATTAATATTATCAGCAGAAATTCGAACGAAAAATTATATTGATACGAGTTTCGAAGTTCTAATTAGTTTGACATATTAAGGTTTGTGATGATGGTCAAAATACCTTCCTTGTGTCGCTGGATGACAGCAAACCTCTCGATACCATTGATTTCAAAACACTATTTCATAAACTTCGGTATTTTGAACTTGGTGATAATGCTTTGAATTTTTTTAGGGATTACTTTGCAGCTATACATCAGATGTCCGTGATAGTATTTTTACCCTATCTCTCAGAGCAGTATACTTGATCCTATAATATTTTTTTCTATTTGACTTTTAGATATTTGAACCACTGCAAATCTCACCAGTATGCCGACGACACGCAAGCTTATTTGTCATTTAAAACATCTGGCTTGAACTTAGCAGCTAGAAGAATTAATCAGGATCTGTGGATATGATATCAACTGCACATGGATGATGGAAGATTGAAAAGATAGACATTCTATTTCTATTAATCTAAATTTTAGAATCAAAATCACTGGTGAGCTTTGGGTTATTTCCACTGAAACATCAAATAATCTTCATTCCTCATGCCAAAAGTTAAATTAGAAAATCATTTCTTATGTTAGAACTTTTATATCTTCATAGAAAATCATGTTCTACCGAGTTGACCCTCAGGCTGATCGACTCGCTGCGCGCTGGTTTTGCTGGCTCTGTGCTATTATAATATGGTATTTTGAACCACACGCTTAGACAAAAGTTAAGTTGGTGAAAAAGGATAAAGTTGGCCTGCAGAAGATTCAGAATGTATGTTTAAGATTAATCGATTCTTAGACACCATTATAGTTTAATAGATTCATTACATGTATTTTTATAAATTATTTACTTGGATAAATTATATTAATCTGGGTTGATTGTAATAAGTACCATGTTGGATACGGCCACACTTCCCGCAATACATCAAAAAATATATATAGGGTATACCCGAGGGTATACCACACTAATTATTCCTTATAACTTTCATATGGAGTATTTCACTAGAAATAATTAACCTATTACTTCTTGAATATCTCTATAAAATTATTCTAGCTGTGCTATCACCGAATTACCGGTCCTTAGTGAAACGCCTCGGCCCCAAAGTACATTCGTTGTACCTAAAGCCAAAGCTCTTTGGACGTGATCGTAACAATAGTGGATGATTTGTCGCCACTGTCGGTTAAGACCCTCTTAAGTATACGTTGTTTGGTAGTAGGTTCTAAAGTAGATGTTTGTTCATCGATTATCTTGAATTATAACAATTTCTTAAGTGACCAGTCAATACTGGCAATAAAACCTAAATTGTCATTTTTATACATCTATTTTCTATTTATTTATACAAAAAGACGAAGTATGCATTTACATAACCTAACTGTTAACATATACTAAAAATGAATACAAAATGAAACGTGTAGTCAATCAGCAACTACTCCAGTACCTTGAGAACAACAGAATAATCAACGATAATCAATACGGCTTTCGCAAAGAGAGATCGACAGGAGATATATTGGCCTATGTCACTCATATATGGAGTAGGGAAATTGAGAACTACGGAGAGTCTCGAGCGATTGCGTTGGATATTTCGAAGGCCTTCGACAGAGTTTGGCAGGACATATTACTCAACAAACTGTCGTCCTTCGGACTACCAGTCTCCTTCTGTAGCTGGCTTGCTAGCTTCCTTAAGAACCGATCTCTGCACCTTGCAGTTGATGGACACATCTCAGACACATTCACCATTGACGCGGGCGTGCCTCAGAGCGCAATACTTTTACCAACTCTGTTTCTCATCTATATTAATGACCTGCTGATCGAAATGAATAATCCTGTTTACAGTTTTGCAGATGACAGTACCTTTGTCTCCCAATTTAGATCAAAAAAAAATCTTTACCAGCGATTGAGACTTATCACCGCAGACAGGAGCAGATTACAGCAATTAATCAAGACCTGGAGAAAGTTCAAACTTATGGCTACAGAATTTTGGTCCAGTTCAACGTAGCATAGACACAAGCAGCCAAGTTTACCAAGACGGCCAATACGACAGGCCCTGCCATCATTATTGCATTCTCGTCAATCGGATTACTAGGTCCGAGACACCTATACAGCGATATGTCCTGGCATGACCACGTTGCTAACATCGCAAAATCAGACTCCCAGAAGCTTGGTACGCTAGTTCGCAACAAAAAACTGGGTACACCGCAGCAGTTGCTCTTGCTCTACAAAGCGCAAATAAAACCGTGCTTAGAATATTGCTCACACATCTGGGGTGCCGCATCAAAGCACACCCTAAAGCTGCTGGATTCCATTCAGAAGAGAGCTGTGCATCTCGTCGGCAGCCCGGAGTTGATCCGGAATCTGGATAGTCTGAAACACCGCAGACATGTGGCGGATATTTTTACGGCAGATGGTCCCAGGATTTGGCCCTCCTCATCCCGCCCCTGGCAAGGCCTGTCAGACAGTCACGACAGATGGCAAGAGCGCGCCAGTTCGTCATACAACTGGAAATACCTAGAACATCACTTTACAAGGACTCCTTTGTCTGGCGCACTGCATCACTGTGGAACTCACTCCCAGGACATCTGTTTCCCCCCTAATTACAACCTACAACTATTCAAGAACCGTGTCAATCAACATCTTCACACGCACACCGTTCATCAAGCGCCATAGGATCTCCCATTAGTGTGTGTGCCACTGCTTAAGAAAGAAAGACGTAAGAAAGAGACTTTATTTATCAGAATTTAGTTTCGACATTTCAGTCAGGCCCTCGCACCAAGAAGTAAACCGTGGCCATCTAATAAATTTAAAAAATGCTTCCAAAGTATTTGCCTTTACACTGTGCTCTACCCTCGATACATTCACATTACTCATGCGGAAAACATATGCATACAACCATACGGAAAACATATACTACAGACAATTTGTAACAAGTTGAGAGTGTAGTATATATGTAAATTTTAAGAGACCCCCTTGGAGATCACCTCACAAGGTTCTTTTAGGGGGTTGTCCCGAAGGAGTCTTTTCGTGTCCCGTAAGCTCTTTTAGTGTCCCATAGGACAATTGTACCATTTGTTATGTTTTGTATTCGTTAAGGATCTTACCATCATTAGTCCAACTTGTTATTCGATTGTTATTAGGGGATAAGGGGATTAAGGGTTACACCTCCCAGCCCGAAATCTAATCAAAATCGCACAATTTACGAGAATCTGATCACACTAAGGCACGAGGTTTGAAAGCTCGACCCTTTTTTAAAATGATGTCTAGATATTAGATCGTAAAGAAGTTAAGTGAAGCCAAAGAATTTACTTGTCTATAAGGAAGCCGTCTCGACTACCCTGCGACTTGCGCCAATGGCTGAGGTTTTTTGGATTTATTCTTAATTTCATTTGACTCAGGAAAATTACTGAGATGCTCAATTTCCCGAATAACTGAGAAACTATACAAGGTGTGTGAGAAACTCGTCTCTAGTTGAAGCGAGAGGATGTCAGAATATGTGGAAACTTGAATGGGAACCCAGTCTCAAACTTTGGCGAGTGGAATCAGACCAGTATCTAGCCAAAATAAGTGAATTTCAAAGACTGCTCTCTGCTTCTTGCTGCAACTTTTTTATATGAAAGAGCCCCATTTGATGTATGGGTGCGACAAGAAACTATTAAAATTCCGATCCCATACATTAAAAAAAATTCTTAAAAAGAGACGTAAATTAGTGTGCCGCATATTCTCAGCGCTCGGCTTGGCCCCTTTTACCTGCTTCTCGAAGGTTTAGATGTAAAAGTAAAAGGTTGTTATTAAAAGTTGTGGCAAAAGTTTAATTTTTTTTATAATACCGAGTGTAACGAACTTTTCTTTGTTAATTTGCATACCTAGCGTCGGCCTGTTTCATCAGGAACCACTATGAGCTAGCTCAAGATTTCTAGATTTCAAACTCAACTGCCTATTTGTTTAATCGCAAATAGTCTTCTTCTTTTTCTTCTTTTTAAGCCTTTATTTGTCCACTCCTTCACGTAGGTCTCTGCCCAATGCCACTTCACCGTTATCTCTGGTATGATATATCTAACCTTTGAGATACCGAGCATAGTTCGTTCAATTCGATGGTATAAACAGTAAAAGTTGGAAATGTAAAAAAGAAGTATTTTACTAGCTTATAATATCAAAAATGAAAATCTAGGATGATGGCCAGCTACAATTTTATTTTATAAGCAATGCAACGATGGAATAAAACGAGAACTCATAGAATAAAGTACATTTATTTTAGTTCTGTATTACAAAAATTTAAAAAGCAATAACATTTTTACAGAAGCCTTAAAATCGAAATATATTATATTAGGTTTCAATATATAAGGTGTCCCAACGCTATGCTTGCGAAACGCAGTTCTAGATCCGCAACTTAGAACAAAACAAGTGTTAATACATGCACCCCTTTCTAAGTTATTTTTGTCTATTAGAACTGGGTCTGTTTAATATGAAGCTTTAATTTCCAAAGCTTGTATGGCTCCAAAAATAAAAGCTCTAGAGGTGGTGCAAAATTTAAGGGGAACCCCTGTATAATCAGCAGTTGTAAACTCATTATGAACAGTAATTTTTATTTTTTTTAATTTAGCCAACCAGTATATAAAAGAAGTGCAGCATTGCCACTGGAACATTTATGTATATCTCACACGCATACAAACATAAAATATTTAAAAATATAACATAATAATAGCTAATATATTTTATTTAAATTATAGGAATTAATGAAATTGGCTTATTTACATTCAAACACGTTTCTACTTAGTAATATCTAACTCTAACCAATCGCTTATAATTTATATAATTGCCTATTTGTTTAATTGAAAATTGGTCAATCAAAACGTGACATAAATCGGATTTTAAATCATCAACATAACAAATTTTCCCAATTTTTTTTCAATAAACTGCTGACCACTCGAAGTGCAACATTATAACGGAAATGCGGTGGTTCGGAGTTGTGTCTGACCGAAAGTCTGGACTTTATAGCAAAGTCGGTGTGGCTACAGAGTTTCACAGAAAGCTCGTTATACAAGGTGCTTTATGAATACGAAAAATACAAATTCAAGCGTCTGAAAACGCTACTTATAACATACGTGGTATATTCTATGCTCATAAATAAAATTTTAACTAAGACACTAATTAGGACACTTCTAAATATTTCAGATCGATAGGTCTCAGCGAAGGTGTTAATAAACCTTTATTTCTGTCCTGTCTTTAATCCCATTAAGAATTATTATAATAATAAACGCCTTATTTACAGGCTAAATTTTTACTTGTAATTTCGTTTTTGTTTTTGCTTGTATTTGCCTTGTATTTTGGCCAAGTTCCTCCATCGAATTCAGGAAAAGGACGGCAATCCGATGAGTTTTAATAGTCTCCTATACTTCCCTGCGTTTTAAAAATGAAGATGCTCAGAGGAATTTTAGTAATCGATCATGTTTCTCCACCCATAAAAATGAGGGTGCTCCAATAAATTTCGATAATCGACTGTGTATTATTATAATAATAAACGCCTTATTTACAGGCTAAATGTTTACTTGTAATTTCGTGTATATTTTCTTTTTTGTTTTTGCTTGTATTTGCCTTTTCAAGTTCTTCCATCGAATTCAGGAAAAAGACGGCAATCCGATGAGTTTTGATAGTCTTCTATACTCCCCTGCTTTTAAAAAATTAAGGCGCTCAGAGGAATTTCGGTAAACGATCATGTTTATCCGCCCCTAAAAATGAGGGTGCTCCGATGAATTTCGATAATCGACTTACAGGCTAATGTTATGCTAATAATAAACGCATGATGTGATGAGTTTTAAAAGTCTCCCATACTTTTAAGAAATGAAGGTACTCGATCATGTTTATTAGCCTCTAAAAATGAGGGTGCTCCGATGTACAGTCGATAATCGACTGTACTGTTGTGTTTTTAAGGATGACGTCGTTATGATGATAGCTAATAGTCAACTATACTTTTATGCATTTAGGGATGAGAGTTTTACCATGAATTTGGGTTATTTTGGGTTTGGAATTTGGGAATCGGCTATATTAACCTGCTTGTGCACTTTTCGAACATTATGAATTTTTGCATTCAGTATGTTTTAAATATACTGACAAAATTAAGGCGCTTCAGAGGAATTTTGGTAATCGATCATGTTTCTCCGCCCCTAAAAATGAGGGTGCTCCGATGAATTTCGATAATCGACTGTACTGTTATGCTTTTAAGAATGACGTCGTTATGACGAAAGTTAATAGTCAACTATACTTTTCTGCATTCAGGATTAGTTTGAATTTTAACGTTGAATACTATTCTATGTTCATAAGTAAAATTTTTATTTTTTTTAATTTTTAATAAAATAAGCAAATTAGTATACATCTAAATATTTCAGATGGATAGGTCTCATCGAAAACCTCAATTTCTGTTTATTTATGCTTTTCTATGATATCGGTGCTGTGCATAATCCTATTAGGAATTATCATAATAATAAACGCCTTAATTTCAGGCTAAATTTGTACTTGTAATTTCGTGTACATTTTTGTTTCGCTCATTTTCCTTTTTTGTTTGTATTTGCCTTTGTAAATTGCTCCATCGAATTCGGCAAAAAGTTACCGTCTTTTTGCCGAATCCGATGAGTTCTGATAGTTTCCTATACTTCCCTGCGTTTAAAAAATTAAGGTGTTCAAATGAATTTTGGTAATCGATCGTGTTTATTCGCTCCAAAAAATGAGGGTGCTCCGATGAATTTCGATAATCGACTGTACTATTATGCTTTTAAAGATGACGCCGGTATCATGAAAGGTAATAGTCAGCTATACTTTTATCCATTTAGGGATAAGAGTTCTGCCATGAATTTGGGTTAGTTTGGGTTAGTTGGGTTTGGAATTTCGGTAACCTGCTTGTGAACTTTTCCAAAATTATGGATAATTTTTGCACTCAGTGTATTTTAAATATACTGACATGCCTAAAAAGTGAGGCACCTAAAGTTTTGATCCAGTTGAAAGATTCATAACTTTTAAATCAATTGATCGATCGAGGTTATAAGTCTATCTTCCATATTCCAGGACATATACCACCTGTATCGATAATGTAATGTCTATAAATTTTCTACTCAAAATAAAAAGTGCTTAGTATAGATTTTAAGATCAACAAAATTGGTCTAAAACCACCATTAATCAACCTATATTTCTGGTATGAAATGGGCTTTTCCTTCTATCATGTTTAGTTTTAGACCTACAAACTTTGAAGCAAAATAGTTCCTTATAGACCTCCCATAAACAACATCTAAGGTCATATTTTTCATTTTACTGTTTAGTCTTTTGAATTTATCAGAAAGTTTGTCTAATTCCTGGTAAAGTTAGCCACAGCAGGTAAAACCATATGAAGGTCCACGAGGACCAGAACCAACTGTGGTACCGATTCATTTCCTCGTACCTTCAATGTACGTGTTGTCGCTGTCTCTACCAACAATTTGACAAACTTTTTGACAATTCAAAGGGATGACCAGTAAAATGAATAAATAGGATTTTACGTGCTGCTTAGTGTAAGCTCCTTAAAAGGCTCCGAAACTAAGCGAGATAGAAGGAACAACCAGCGAATATAAAAATAGGAAAAAAGCTTAAAAATGGTTCATTTTGACTAAAAATTGATAGACGGCAAAAATATCTAGCCGCACTAAAATTGCCAATAAAATTTATCAAAAAGTATTTTCTTGCGTTTGAGGTATCAGAAATGTTAATTTCAATAAAAAAATCAGGCAAAGACATTAATCAAAAGCAATAGCCATAACTCTGATTTTGGCACTCATTGTTGAACCTAACGGGCAGTACTCGAGTTTTAGCACGCCCCGTATATGATAATTATGTCAGTATTTTCAGGAGCAGCACTCTCAATCATAAATAATGTAATAAACAATTGTTTAACACGTTTTAGAGGCACGCAAAACGAAGAAATATGCCAAATAGATAGGCTTTATTTTTAGGTCATTTTGGTAAGAAAAAATGAAATGTAGCATGGCTTGGCTACCACCTAATATGTAATTTACATACTTTTGAAACCGCGATAGAATATCTTAATTCTCATTGAAAATATTTAACTTTAAATGTTCCCTAAAAATTCGCACGATGCACTTCGGGTAGGCAGCAGTTTTAGTAATTACAGTGGTCAAAATATGAACATTTCAGCAAAATTCAAAGTACTGCAACTTTAGTATTTTCGATTTAATCTTAAATCTGTTTTCACCTTGGGAATGGTACTTTCTTTAGAAATTAGTGAATGGCAAAAATCGGTTCAGAGGTACTACGTTTTCAATTGTACCGGGCTATAATACCCAATTATTATCAATTTCCGGACAACTGCCAGATCTGTTAAAACATATATAGATATAAGGTATCTTAGGCCAATGCGCCTAAATATTTTCTGGATTTCCAACAAAATCTTGGAATATGGAATTCAATGACATCATTTTATAAAATAGAAATTAATTTCGTATGTTTCAAATTTTGTTCAGTTTACCTATATAAATGTCGTTCTATAGTGGTTCTATTACGGGTATGATCGATATAAAACGCTTAAAAATTGAATGTTCTAAAAATTGTATGGAAAATTAGAAACATATTTGTTTAAGTAAAGCGCATTCAACCA
>MU184405.1:18837-32433 GCA_016904865.1 Pissodes strobi | reverse complement strand
AAACTTTACTGTTTTCAACCTTTATATATTTGGTGGACTGGAATAATAGCAACAATTATATTTTTAAACACATTCGGCACCTGATTAAATGATATATTATGTAACACCATTACTCTAAACAGTTATAAACTAATAATAATATTTACATCTATATAATACCCTTTTCGAATATTAGAAATATGGTCAAATTTGATTATATTACGTAATTGACTATTTTTAAATATGTAGATCTCTCTAAAAACAAATCGTATCAATCCGAAGCTTTTCAAAACGAAGCCACAAAGTGGTACTTTTAAGTGTCCTATTAGGTACCCATTTAAAATAAACATATTCCCTTTTTGACTATTTTTTTTTAATTTTTCTTTATATATTTGCCAACTTCATTCAAAAGTTTCCAACACGAATAAAAGAGTATTAAATGGGCGTCTTTTCAGATCATTAAAATAAAAATAATAGGAAATGCAATATAGGTTTTCATGGTCGTACGAAGTAATTCATGGGCTATTCTACCCATTCAGCATAACTCTATTTAGCTTCCTCTATCGCTTTAGGCTAATTAAAGCCATCTTCAGAGTGTATTGAGAATCACTGAGGGGTTTATAAAAATTTATCAACCCAAAGTTGGAGAGTATTTGAATACTAATAAGTATCTTTAGTAAAAATGTCAGGTACCTTTTGTGACATCATAACTTTGGATCAGCTTAATGGTTTTAGCGCATAACCCCGTAATTTAACTACACATTGACGGAGGAGTAAAGTTTTCAATTCAATAAAAACTGCGACACGGAGTGTTTCAGATATATCTAAGTAATTCCAAATTCACGAGGGTAAACGTTAGTTTTTCTCAATATCCGCTTTCCTTGGTTTCCTTTTTATATTTAACAGCTTTAAAGTTATTAAAGTTATACCACCTTATCCAGAACGTTACGTTTTACCACCATTCCGGATGCATCCAATATTTTTTGACTTAAGCTACTCTATAAGAAGCTTTAGAATTTCAACTTTTGTCCTTTAAAAAATCCTGTATAAATAATAATAAGAAAACAGGCTTATGAATCATATATTATTGAACCATTAAAATCTTCCGCAAAGTTGCCAAACTTCGCTAGAATAATCATCTGTCTAATTTCATCAGTTTGGGTTTAGGCTAGCAGTATCAGCAGCAATTACCATATTGAAGGAATAATAATGCTTAAAATCATATTGATCATGTTCGTCAACCCATAGTTTTGCCATTATCTGTTGCAAAAGGACTCCCCATCGAGCGCCGATTGTTAATCATTTTTTTGTCGAAAATAATGGTTTGGCCAGCACGTTCTCCTAACCTTAATCCCATAGAACAGATCTTAGAATATGCTAAGCAGATTAATAAAAGCTCGACCTCAACCAATTTAGATCAACTAGAGAAAGCTTTTTCGAAGAGTGGCCAGGAATTAACTTGAAAATTTTGTATTATGACTCAAATTGGATGATCAAACGTAAAAATGATGAGTGTTCCGAAATGATACATATAAGAAACCCTTTAAAATCAACAAATCTCACATGTGTAAACTGTACTCTTTTCAACGAGCAGGAAAATTCCATGTGTTATATATCTTATATTTTGAATGTAGTATTAACAGTTGATTTATTTTCTCTCATAACAGTGTTAGGAATTATGTATTATAAATTTAAAACAGAATAATAAGAATATAGTTAAAACTAATAACTTTCAAATTTCTGGTAAAAGAGTGGGGATAATATTGTATCAACTGGTGGAGATCATATTGTATCATCAGGACTAGCTCGAAACTGTTCAGTTTAGCAGATCGGAGTAAATAATCAACATGTATACTAATTTCAGTAAAGTCAATGAGTATAACACCACTACTAATAATGTGTTTAAGAAAGACGAATCTTGTATATGAAATAGTGAAAAACTTCTAAATTCTAAAATTTATTATAATAATAATAATAATAATAATAATAATAATAATAAGTTCTTAGCTGTTGGAATAAGTTTAAGTGATTTTGCACCAATAATTCTTATTGAAGGTGAATGAAGATGAATGGAAGAATCTGTTGAAATACCGGGTAGTGATAACTAGTTATTTTTATTCTTCTAGTTCCGATACACAATCGTTGATGTAGCATCATTACTTTAAGCGTTCATAAATTCAATGGGTACCTCATCTTAAAAATTCAAAATTATTTCATGTAGTTTTGTTGACACATTATGCACACTCATTGAGATTGTAGATTACAGAATTCAAATAATTAAGAAATAAGATTTTGAGAAGTATTTCAAATTGTTTCAAACTAGCATTTGCACCCAATCAAGAAACTTGCCATTCGACATATATGAAGTGCTAATTCCAAATCAGAATATCAATAATAGTAAAAATGTATGTGTGATGCTAGAAAAACTGTCATTGTGTTCGGAACAATTGGATGAAAAATTAAAAAACGATCTTGCAACGAAGAAATATTATAAAGAAATGAGTCAATATTTGTGAAGATAAAAACAAGCTATATTTGATGGTGGTGTAATACTGAATATCAGAAATTCTATGCAGACAGACTTTGCTTCAATAGAAAAATTGTGCAGGCCCAAAATGTTTTGGAAATAGTTCTGAGAGAGAAACATAGGAATAAGATTTTTAATCAAAGATTTAATGTAAAAATTTAAAGTGATTTTTAATAAATCATTTAAATACTAATATTTGTTTTATTTAATAAAAATATATAAAAGTTTTAATTAAAATACGTTTAAGGTACAAGCATTAAATTATAGAACATCTCTTTTAAGAATCCACGAATTGTGTGATTTATCCAAACCAAGCCATTTAACATATACTTTATTTTCCTTTTTTCTTAATACTTTTTCTACCAAATAGACATCTAGATGTTTAGATTTGTTCAATTCTTCTTTATAGAACCCTCCTTCAATTTCTTGTTTTTTTTTTATCTTGAAGCAAATATGTTGTAGGATTTGTAAGTTTAATTTTTTTTATGCAAAATTATTCATTTGTTAAATTTTTTATTGTTCTGTTCACTCTTTCCACCACACTTGTTTTCACATTAGAATAAGTGTTATAATGATTTATGTTAAAATCAACCATTACCTTTTGAAAAACTTTGTTGAAGAATTCTTTTCCCATATCAATTTGAAAGTTTATGAGACATTTTCAACGTTTTCCAAAATTTTTCTCACGAGTAACTTCTTTTCCTGATTTTCATTTCATTGGTTCTATCCAAACATATTTTGAAAATACATTAATTCCTACCAACATGTAACGATATCCTCTATTCAATTTCCAATAAGGTATCATTTCGACTAAATCTGCATGCCATAAATCACTTAAACCTTTTACTATAACCCTCCGACGTGTGTAATATTTTCTGCTTGGTTTATGAAGCTCATTAACATCTTCTTTAAAGTTATCTGTTATAGTTGTAAGTTAAGAATGTTAAATATTCTATTAGAATTGGACATTTTATTACAAGTTCTCCATAAAATCGACAGATATTTTATCGATTTTTGAGCATTGTGAAAACTAATTACATCACCCTGATATAATTTTGGTTTTCGTGCCATATGCTATTGCCTGTTCGTTTATATGAAGCACAACATGGCTTTATAAAATGGCTTTATAAAATAGGAAACTATAACGTGGGAAGTTTCCATTGCAGGAAATTTACTAGGGGAGGGGGTGTCATTATTTTATATAAAACTGCGCTCAATATATCAGTCAGAAGTGTAGACAGGATAGATCAGTATAGTTATGATAGTATTTTTGAGGTGTGTGCTGTTAGTCTTAGCTACAAGGAATCAAATATTTGTGTGATCTGTCTGTACAGAGCTCCTAATACAGACGTAGGGCCAAGTTATTCTTTGTGGTGACTTTAATATTGACTATTTAGAGCCTTCGAATATTGTGCGCGAATTAAAAGATATTCTTCTTTCGCATGGTTTGTGTAATGTTGTATTAGAGCCAACGCGTGTCACGCCTAACTCAGCGACATTGATAGACTATGTATGTGTCAACAGTCGTGAGTTGGGTGATGTGCAGTGCTCTGTTTGGGAGGGATGTCTGTCGGATCACTCGGCTCAAACTATAGAGATTCCTTTTGAAACTAATATGAATAATGCGATTCAAAAAAGATTTTTCACTGACAGGAATATTGGTCAATTCAGAGCATATTTGAGCGGGGAGACCTGGCAGGATGTCTTTCAGGCTGAAGGTGTGGATCAGGGTTTCAGTGAGTTTTCTAATTATTTGCAATACTATTTCAGTATATGTTTTCCGTTACAAAAAATTGATAAGAAGCGACAGAGTGATCATGGACTGAAACCCTGGTTAACGGCAGGTATAAGGAAGTCATCCCAAACTCTCAAGGTTCTGTTTAGAAAAAAAAATGGAGAGCAAGTCTGATCTTGACGATGCTTATTATAGATCGTATTAAAAAAATTACAGAAATGTTCTAAAAAAAGCCAAACAAATGCATAATGATGAGTTTTTCTTCAATCTGATAAGAAATCTAAAGCAGCTTGGAAAATTATAAATAATGATATTAAGAATAGTACGAAGGAAAGAAGGGGGATCTGTGAAGTACGAGGTGACAATGACGTCATATTGACAGACAAAAATGATATCGCCACTTGTTTTAATCAATACTTTGTTAATCTTCCTGTGAGTCTTTTGGGGAACTCTGTAGTCGTTGACGGGCCACAAATCAAGAACCGAACTCCTAATTCCATGATGCTTCAACTTGTAAATGAATATAAAAGTGGAGAAACAATTGGAAAAATAAAAAAATCTAATTCTGCAGGAATGGATAATATACCTTCTATAGTTTTCAAAAAGTCTGCTGATTTTTTTGTTGTATCCATTGACATTTTTAATCAATAACTCTCTGGCCAATGGGATTTTTCCCGACTCTCTGAAGGTTGCTAAGGTCGTTCCTCTATACAAAAAGGCGGATCCACGGGATGTTCAGAATTACAGACCGATAGCTGTCTTGCCAACATTGTCGAAGATCCTAGAGCGTGTTGTATATAATCAAATTATATTTTTTCTTGAAAGGTTTAATATACTGAAGCCTTCGCAGCATGGTTTTCGTCGCGGCTACTCTACACATTCCGCTGTTAGCTTTTTCTTAAATAATATATATGAACATTTAAATAATAAAAACAAGTGCATTGGCCTGTTCATGGATCTCTCCAAGGCCTTTGATCTGGTGGATCATGCTATACTGCTGAGTAAACTTTTTGACAGTGGTTTGAGGGGTAAAATTCACGATTGGTTCAGATCGTATCTTTGTCACCGTCAGCAGTTTGTAGATATTGATGGTACAAGATCAAGTAAGCTGAACGTTACTTGCGGGGTACCTCAGGGGTCCATTTTGGGTCCCCTATTGTTTCTTTTGTTTGTGAATGACTTGCCAGACATCTGTGACGGTGATAACATAACCATGTTTGCAGACGATACTAGTTATTTGGTTGCAGACAATTCATTGGAAGGCACGCTTAAGTTGGCTCAGGGTATGCTGGACAAGTTCCATAAATGGTTTAATGCGAATAAGCTGTGTTTGAATATTTCAAAAACAAACTTCGTGAGTTTTGCACTCCGGTCTAGGTCCACTAAAGAGTCATATCTGTTAAGGATTAATAGTAAATCAATACAACAAGTCAGTTCCGTTAAATTTTTGGGTGTTCACCTCGATGATGGGCTTAGCTGGAGTGTTCATATTGATGAACTATGTAAAAAATTGGCCATAACATCATATGCTTTGTTTTGATTAAGACAAATAAGTTCCAAAAAGTGTTGCTCTCTTATTATTATGCTCAATTTCATAGCCGTCTGAAGTACGGATTAATTTTTTGGGGTGGTTCTTCCTTTCTGGAACGAGCATTTAAAATTCAAAAGCGAGCAATTCGCACAATTGCTGGGGAGAGGAGACTGGCCTCGTGCAAGCCCCTTTTTCGGAGGTACGGGATTCTGCCACTACCTTCATTATATATATTTGAAGTCCTTCTCTTTGTAAGAAAAAATATAAGAAAATTTCAACAAAATTCGTTTTTTCATGACTATGATACTCGTGGTTGCCAGGATCTCGTATATCCAATACATTCTTTTAAGTTAGTGGAAAATAATATATATTATAGGGGTATCAAATTATATAATAAACTTCCAAACAGATTTAAAAATATTACGAATGAAAATTCCTTTAGAAATAGTATTCACGACTTGTTAGTGGCTCGGTCGTTTTATAGTTTGGAAGAATATTATGATTACTGATGTTTTTTTTCTTTCGTGTCTAGGTATGCTTTGTAGTAGTGACTGAACAGTCACTGCATATTTTGACTTAATCCATACATGTAATTGTGTCTGAGGGATTTAATAAACATTTCATTTCATTTCATTTCATTTCATTTCATTTCATTTCATTTCAACATCTTCTTTTGGATATTTAACTTTCTCTATATACCCCTCTTTGCATGAGAAAACAGTATAGCCTGGCGATGTGCGGTTCGGATCGAGAAGGGAACCAACACGATATCGAATGGTTCATGATTAATTTTATATTTCATTTTGGTTTTTAATTAATTTAATATTTTTGTTGTTAAGTGGTATATAGCGTTGATTTAAATATATGTTTAATGTACCTAAAATATTCCTGAAATAACAAGACTTTTCAACAAGTAGCCTGCCTTTTTTGACCATTTGGCTAGTTAAAATTGGTAAATAGTAAATGTAAAGTTTAGGTTCTAGATCAGCTCCCGCTCTTTCCCAAACAGCAAAACAAACAGCAAAAACAGCAAAGCAGCACCAAAAACAGCAAAACAGACAGCAAAACATACAGCAAAACATACAGCAAAAGAGACAGCAAAACAGACAGCAAAAATTGCAGTTGCTGTCGATTTTGCTGCATGTTTTGCTGTCTGGCTTGCTGTGTTTGCTGTTTTCTGGAAAAGGGCGGGAGCTAATCTAGAACCTGTACCTTACATCTACTCTAAATCATATTTTTGATTATATTTTTGTTGCATCATTTATGTAGATATACACGGAGGTTCTGCACATTTCTGTAAGGTTAGGAAACCAATAAAATGTAATGTTCTGAAAAAAGTAACAACACTTTAAAACTGTTAAAGATAAAAAAGCAAACAAAAAAGGAAAATGTATAGAAACGACTTAACTTCACCCTGGTGAATGTGTGATTACTTACATTTACTTAAAAACATCGTGTCTAAATTTAAACTTTGGAACTTGGAACGGAAAATAAAACTTTGCTGCGCCAATGTGTAGCTAAGTAATGGGACTATCCGCCAGTTATGTATATGAATCTATCAAAATTCATTAACTGGATCAAAAGATGTGTCACAAAAAATACTTTAAATTATAGTGGCCCGTTTCGTATATCCGTCAGTGTATTAAAAATATTTTATTTTGTTTTTGTTGTCCTGTTTTCTGTTTTGCGTAATAAAATATTTAGAATTCCTTTAAACAGTTGTTTTTTTGATAATGTTTATCATAATTTATCTTATTTTTTATGTATATTAAATATACGGAGATATTTTTGTATTAGGTATGTAGAAAAAGCCTTGAAATTAATGTTTAAAAAAATAGAAATAAAATATCAGTGTAGGTCAACAACTCATTATAAAAATTTCTTACTCAGAATTTTTTAAAAATTGATTTGAATTAAATTTGCCTAAAGAAGAACTTTTAAATAAGGCATACAGAGAATACCAAATACAAAATAAATTTATGAATAATCAAAAACTGTTTTAGTTAAGCCATTCACTAATGGCAGAAATACCTGAAGGAGCCAAGAATAGAGCCAAAAGAGTTATAATATAGGTATTTTCGTATGAAAACAACGTCTAAAAATACACAGAAAATGTGCTAAAGGCTAAAATTTAATTTACTATTTTATTGAGCTCATTTCGTACTATTTAAGATTGACATTTTCCAATTACAAATGAAAATTTGTCTCTTTTATATCTTTGTGTAAATTTGTTTTAATCTGGTTTTAAAATATGTTATTTTCCATTTTGCACACATCTTAAAATGTTCAAATTTTTCGCAAGAATATTTCATTAAAATATATTAAATTTTATAATCATAAATATACAAAATATATATAAAGCACTCTTTTATAGGACGTTTAAGCGCATTTGTCCGTTAAAAAGCTCACCACTTCCTCAACTAGACTCGTTCGCTTAAAACGTATGTTATCAAACTTCTACTACTTGTAGTTATCTTTAGAATTATTATTAAATTTTTTCTATATTGATATTTGTATTCAAATTTTATTTTTTTTATTAGATCCCATATTGCATTTTCCCTCTCCGCTATACGACTAACAGTTATTTAACAAAATTTCAATAAGGATGTATACTAGCAATTCCCACTCTAGGAGGCATATATCCGACGGTACTATTGGTTCTATGAAGCAGTTCCGCCATGATCTTCTTTTTCGGCTCGAATTTCATCTTGGGCTCCGCGTAACTGTGACGATAGCCTGGTATCGACTTGAAGTTTTTCTGAGGATTTTTTACGAATTTCGGATCGTATTTGTCTGTCGACTTCGATAGGTTCTCAACCATTAAAGGGTTGTATCTAAAAATAGCAAAACAACATAGTTATTGAAGCAAAATCATTACATGCACCGGTAAAACTTGTAGGAGTAACCTCAAGCCTGATAGTTAAGGATTATTAAAGAAAAAACAAAATTCAATAAAAGTTTGCTAAACCTTCTAAATCAAAATGTTAAAATTATACATACTGAGTGAAAAGACTTAAAAACTACGTTGTTAAAATATCTACTAAAGGACTAAATCGATTTGACTCATATTCTTACGAAACTAACTGATCAGTTAAACTTAAAAGAAAAGTTTGGCTAGCTGCGATGTGAAATGACAATCTGTTATATTAATTAACAATGAAACCGGCTAAATAAAACGTTTACCTGTGCAGTGCAAAATAAGTTTCCGATTAGGCAACAAGTATGATAGGCAATCGGTAATTACTAATAATATCCTGCTATAAAACAAAAAAGGTGAATGAAAATAAACACTAAATAATCAGTTACTAAACCCAAAACATGATCATGTTCTATTCACACTGGAGTCCACTAGGGCGCAATACAAACTAGCTATATTCTAGAGAACCGTACAACTGAAAATAATAGAACTTAAAGCATTATTAGATTAATTAAATAAAACTCTAACGTGTTTGGAGAAGCATATCTTATTTAAGATGTACTAGCTAACGACAAAAATATTAATATAAATATTTCATTACTCTATCAATTTGATCTGCTGCTTTGATCTATGGCTGCTCTCGAGGCAAATCCCAGAAGGAGACGTATACAACCAATGAACACAAAGGAACACATGGAATTTCCCAAGTCGAATAGAGACTCTTCACGTAAGAACACAAGGAAGATCTGTTGGAGTGCAAAAAAACTGTAAAACATCAACATGTTCAAGGCTTTGCTTAAAACCCAAAGGTAAGGAAATTTACAGGCAGAGCAAATAAAACACAGAAGAAAGAGAAAGATGGACGAGGCAGTACTTCTCGAAATAAAATTAAAAGGGAATCAATACACAAGCAAGTGGAATCACAAAATGGCCACACATCAGAAAAAATCAAAAGGCAACTCACTTAAAAGGAAAGCAGTAAAAATTCCATTTACGCAGTGAGTTCAGGTACCAAATCAATAAAAGACTAAAGGTAACAACGATATTTTACAAAAAACTGTTCTACCATGATATCTCTCTTCCAATCCTAATGGCTGAGTTTTCAAGAGCGTTCTTGTTCGGTGGCGGTAATACAAGAAGGCTACGCGCAAACTCCACCGGATGCTCCCCTCCAAAATTTAAACTAGCCAATCCCTTACGAGCCTCATGCCACATGTCACACAAATGACAAGGCTCCGCGCAACTGGCGGCAGGCACATTCAACAGGACATTTTTTACGCAATCTTTAATATTAATGCGCAGCAAAGCGGTCTCAAAACCAAATATTTTTAAATCACAGATCGATAACGTGGCCGTTCGGAGAACATATCACTAGATGATCGGTCAGTACCACAAAAATCCGCTTCTATGATACGGGCAAGGTAAAAATGTTAAGTCAATATGGCAATTCGATTCCCAAAATATCATTCATGGCCGCGCAAATAAATTAATAAAATTTGATGCGAAATAAATTTAGTATTGTGATAATGCGGCATTTCCTAATGGTACATGGCCACAAGTAACTTCGCCTAAGCAGTAATAATTGTAAGATAAGGTAAGGTTAATTGTTCCAACATGGCTTGTAGCGAGCTTATTTACATGGTTGTTTTCACCGCTTTTGAACTTTAAAAGCTCCAATCCACCCCGTTTCATCCAGAAAAGCTAAAGAACTTAAGATAAATAAAGTGTGAAAAGTGTGCATCACCAAAAGATCGGCAAAAGCCTAATTAATGCAAAGAATAGGAATTTGGTCAATCCAGTTAATAAATATTGAATGAACTGGAATAGAATCCACCACATACGTACAACGTATCTATTTTATAAACTGCAGAAATAATGAGGCAATTTAAGCCCCTGACACCCCCTAATATCAATTATTTAGTTTCAGTTGAGGCAAGCACATGTGTGACCCCCTTCTCCCTTTCCGGAAGACACATAAAAAATGGATATCCTCAAAACAAAAAGTCAAGCCATTACAACGAAGCATGGATAAATATTAGCAGATTTTAACTGAAAGAAGTAGTACTGTGACCAAGTGTGCCGTTTTTTAACTTAATTAATATTTAAAGAAATTCCTAACAGTGAGTTCCAGAGAATTCTCGAATGGTGAATGAAAAAAAATATTCAAAAATAGGAAATGATGGGTAAACATCTTAATAGCAGAATACTGGATTAAATTTGGCTTTAGTTAACGATCATCTATAAATACAGGATGAATTCGAACAGAGTCCGCCACACACGTGCAAGGTATGGATTTTATCAGTTTAAGAAATCCTGAAACCATCAAACAAAATATTAAAGTTGAAGCTCCTGAACCTCACCTAATCAATTAAACATTTAGTTTTAGTTGAGGCAAGCACATGTGTGACCTCATTCTTCTTTTCCGAAAGACACATCAGTATCAGTATCAGAAGGGGTGGCCCCTAGCGGGCCTTGCACTTAGGCCACCAATTGGGCCCGTTGTGCCCCCAGCCCGCATTAGAGAACCTCCAGGATGCCGGTCCTCTTTAAGAAAGCCCGCATCTCCTTCAGACTAACACGACGCACTGAATCTGGCTCGATCGACGTCACGCCAAAGATTCTGTATCTTGCCCAAGCAAAAGCGGGGCATTCCGTAAGTAGCTGGTAAGGGGTCTCGTCGTCCTCCCTGCACCATCTACACTCCCCTTCCTCTGCAATCATCAGCAGGGTCAGGTGCCGTCTAAGCCTACAGTGCCCTGTATAGAATCCTACCAGGGCCCTGCACTCGTTCCTAGGTAGGCACAACAGCCCCCTGGCGAGATTCTTCGCGGGTCCATGTATCATGAGCCTGGTCTGTCTCATCCCCGGAGCCGTCCGGCATACCTCCTCCGCCCAACCCTCCATCCAGGCCTCCAAGGCTCTTTCCCGAACACACTGAGCGATCCCCACACAGGGATTAGGCCCCAAGTGTCTGCGTGCGGAGCCTTCTCTGGCTAAGGCATCAGCGGCCTCGTTTCCCGGTACACCCGAGTGTCCCGGTACCCAGACCAGCGTGACCTTTTTAACCTTTGTAAGTTCAATTAGCCAGCTTCTACACTCCCTTACCAACAGAGAGCGCGTGCGGACCGACTTCAGTCGGAGCAGAAGCAAATCCTCCTGCCAACTACATTGACCCTTAACGACTCCCAGACCCCCATCATGATCGCAAAAATTTCCGCTTGGAAAACCGTAGTGTGCTCGCCCAATGAGGCAGATAGCTCCCGCCCCAGGGTCTCACAGTACGCACCAGCTCCGGACAGTGTTCCCATTCTGGACCCGTCTGTGAACCAGACTAGCCCATCCCAGGTTTCCATCCTTCCCTCCGTCCAATCCTCCTTTGTAGGGAAGAGGAAGTTCAGCCCCTCGGGAAAGCCTATCTCAGGAACCATCGCGTCACCTGGCATCCCCAGAATGGCTAGGTCCCCAGACAAGCCCCGCCATAGACCACAATGGCCCTGGCAGGAGCCGTTGTCACTCAACATCCCCGCATCAGCAAATCTCATAGCCGCTCTGGCTGCCACGTGCTTCACCCGGTCCGCAAACGGGAGCAACCCCACCAGCACCTCCAGAGCCCTCATGGGCGCCGTCCTCATAGCCCCGGTGATGCAGAGGCATGCAAGTCGCTGTAATTTGTCCAGCACTAGTCTGGACGCCATTTTCATGGATCCTGGCCACCAAACAACCGATCCGTGCATGAGCATCGGAGCGATCATCGTCCTATAGATCCATAACATAGTTTTCGGCCCAAGTCCCTCCCAGCGCCCTGCAGCAAGCCCACAGGGCACTGAGCGCCGCCGCGGTCTTGAGCCGAATGTGTTCCTGAAAGGTCAGTTTGGAGTCCAACCCGACACCCAGGTACTTGACGCATTTCTTAGCCACAAGGGGGGTTCCTTCCAACGTGATGTTGGGAGAGACCTCCAGCTTCCTTTTCCTGGTGAATATGACCATCTCTACCTTGTTGGGATTCGCTCTGAGTTCGTTATCCCTACACCACTGTGAGAACCTTGTCAGTGCTTCCTCCAGAAGCCTCTGCAATATTCCCACCTCAGTACCTTGTGCCATAATCACACCATCGTCTGCATAGGCCTGTACATAGACCCCATGCTCTGCTCTCAGAATGCGTAGGATCTCGTCCACCACTAGACACCACAAAAAGGGAGACAAAAACCCCCCCTGAGGACATCCCCGCGATGACTCAACCTCAACCACCTCATCTTCCAGCCTAGCCTCGACCCTCCGCCCGGTGAGCATGGAGCGGATCCAGCTCGTTATGACCGGACCCACCCTTGTTCGCTCCACCGATCGGCAGATCGAACCCACGGCTGTGTTATTGAAGGCTCCTTCAATATCCGCAAACACGCACACCGATAGCAGTCCGCCCCCCAGCCCCTCCTCCAACCTGGATACCAGGTGGTGAAGAGCTGAGTCCACCGACCTGCCTGTTCGATATGCGTGCTGTTCGGAACTCAGAGGGGCCCTTAGAGCCACCCACTCCCTGAGGTATCGGTCCACCAGCCTCTCTAGTGTCTTCATCAAGAAGCTGGTAAGACAAATAGGTCGATACGATTTCGTATCGGTGTAGTCGTTCCTTCCCGCCTTGGGAATGAACACCACTCTGCTGTGCCTCCAGGGCTCCGGCACATACCCGTGTGCGATAGAGGCCCTGAAAAGGTCTATCAGCGGCGTGCTGAGGAGTCCTCCGTCACGCTGCAACAGCGCCGGGAAGACTCCATCCTCACCTGCCGCCTTAAACGGGGTGAAGGTCTCGATCGCCCACCTTAACCGAAAGACACATAAACAAAGGGGTATCCTCAAAACAAAAAGTCAAACAACAACGAAGCATGGATAAAAATTCTAGTATTAATTGG
>MU184404.1:69037-147205 GCA_016904865.1 Pissodes strobi | reverse complement strand
GAGTGCAAAAATTCTGTTTCGGTATTGTGGATAAAGCTCTGTTTTAGCAGAAACTTAGTGACTGATCTATTTTCGACATGTTGATCACTTATATGTAAATCATTAAAATTAAAGCCAAAAGTAAGTACATTGGTTTTAGTGACGTTTAAGCTAAGGAAATTAGCATCACACCATGCCTTAATTTTTGATAGATCCGAGGTTATAATTTCCTTAAGATTGTCACCCGTTTTTGCATGCCATAGGAGAGTGGTGTCGTCGGCGAAGAGGGTGATCTTCCCCCGAATATCGATCATCGCAAGGTCATTTATATACATTAAAAAAAGAACAGGTCCCAGTACGGATCCCTGAGGCACACCAGAATGACACACCAGGGGTGCAGACTCATCGTCGCCAACTCTCACCACCTGAACCCTCCCCGAAAGGTAAGTTCCGAACCATCGATTAGCCGTTCCCCGTACACCATAGTGGTGAAGTTTCCGCAGCAGCACTTCTCGATCCACGCAGTCGAAAGCCTTTGAAAAATCGCAAAACACTGCCGCAGCCACATCACCACCATTCAAACTTGTGTATAGGGTCTCCAAAAGCGAAAAGACCGCATCACTCGTGCTCTTAGAAGCCCGGAAACCAAACTGCGAGCTGGTTATAACGTTGAATGCCGATAGAAAATTAACCAGCCGCGATTTTACCAGCTTCTCAACCACCTTCGAAAGGGTGACAAGCAGTGATATAGGACGGAAATTAGATGGATCCTCGCAGTCACCCCCCTTATGCAAAGGGATCACAATCGCCCGTTTCAAGCAGGAAGGAAATTCGCCGGTCTGAAAAGAAACGTTAATCGCACTCGCGAGTGAAAGCAAGGCTGTTTCTGAAAGGTTCTGAAACACCCCAATGGACATTCCATCGTACCCAGAAGAATTCCTATTCTTGATCTGCGAAAACACATCCCTCAATTCAGCCACATCGACGGGGCGAAAGTAAAAACTGCAAGGAACGTTCACCTCGCTAAGATAATTCAAAGGGTCCCCACCAGTCTCCATGTTAGAAGTCGTTCTTTCCGCCACAGAACAATAAAAAGCATTCAGAGCATCCGGCCTCACGTCGACAGTACCAGAGCACGAGGCGCGTCTGCCTCTTAAGTCATTTATGATAGACCAGTTCTCTCTTGTCTTGTTCCCAGCTTTTGAAAAACGATGTTTATAATATAAATCCTTGGCATTCCTAATGGCCTTCCTGTAAATCCGTTTATATGAATTAAAATACGATACGAAAAAGTTGTTGTCAATATTAAATTTGCGAATATAGTGGAGACAGCGCAAATTTTTAGAAGAGACTCTTATACCAGATGTTATCCACGGTTTACCTTTTTTACGTTTTAATTTTTTAATCGGCAAGACTTTATTAAAAAGGTTAGTCAGCTCGTGGTGAAATGCACTTAGTGGATCGGGAGAATATGTAATATGGTCCCACTGTACGGCTGCGCATTGTACGCTAAAGGTTTTAAAATTCTGAGTGCTAAATATTCTACCCATTCTCCGTTTCCCTTCTCTCCGATCAACCCCAAGCGGGAACCCAACTAAAACAGCCTCATGATCAGATAGCGCTGCTGACAAAACCCTCACATCCTCTAGATCAAAATTTGTACAGAAATAATCCAAAATTGACGAGCAATTCTGAGTGACGCGCGTCGGACTGGTTACATGCATTTGTAAATTGAAGGATCCAAATATATTGTCTAATGTTTGGGTGTGTAAAGACGATTTAACACCATAATTAATATTTAGGTCACCCCCCAAAGCCAGTCTAGAATGTAGCGGAAAACCGCACAAGAGACTGTCAAGTCTCTGAAAAAAGATAGTCAGATCACAGCCCGGAGGTCTATACCGGTCTATACATACACAGCACATACATATTAAAATTTTTTATATAAACTATGGAGAACTCAAATTCTTTCTCGACCAATAGCGCATTGTATTTCGATACTGGATCAACAATATAATTATCACAGATATCTTGTTTGACTAGGATTGCAGTACCGCCGTGAATTGAATTTTCACGCGTAAAAACAGAAACCGCGACGTAACCAGGAACACAACATAGTTCACTAGGTTTCAACCAATGCTCAGTAATTAGTAAGACTTCTGGACCATTCTGGTCTTCAAGGAATATTGATAACTCGTCTGTTTTATTTCTGATTGACTGAATGTTAAGTAATAGTATGAAGAAAAAATTTTGATTTTTTAACTTAACTCTGTATTGTTTTGAAGAAGAAGAGGGCTCATCACTAAAAAAGAATCACTTACCGATTGCTTGTTGCACAAATTAGTCTCTAATAGCGAGCTTTCTGATAATTCAGAATTTGAGTTCCGTGTGACATGTATTAAACTACAGTTATACTTAACGTTAGATTCAAAACCAATTATTGCATTTTTCAAGATTTTTGCTAATTTAGATAAACCTCTATTTTTTAAGTAATAAGTACAATTTACAAAATCGCTGAATTTAAAATAATTGCTTAAATCAACAATGTCAATATTAGTGTTTAATCTTTTCAAATTGGCAACATAACGAATTATATCACTATTCCTTCTCACTAGACCTTTGGCCTTATCAGAGTTTGAAATTTTATATTCAGTAGGAGAAGTGCATATAATTAAATTAACATAAAAACATTTATTAGCAAGGTATGTAACATCATGCAAGGAAACTGGAAGATTGTAAGGATTAACAATCACTATGACGAAGTCATTTTCCGAGAGGTCACTTATGTAACAGTCTGAACTTGATGAAATTTCCCTAAAAGAAGCTCCAGGCCTACACACAACACATAGAGAAGCAGAGTCTGTCATTTGTTTTTTTAACGAATCATATAAAAATTTTCCATATCCATCAGTCAAAACCAACACATTGTTTGGAATACGTTTATCCCTTGCGGTCGTCTTCAACAATGGAAACCTTTGTTGTTGAGGATTATGACTTAAATTTTTGTCCTCAGTCATTAGTGCACAATTGACGTTTTCAGTTTGAGTGCAGTTATCAGTCATCTGTTTTGAGGTATGGGAGTTTTTAAGAATAGTTTTCAGATCCAGGATGTCGGACGAGAGTACTTTATTTTCTTCATTCAGTGTTTGAATTGTCGTTAACATGCAATCCTTCGTTTCAGTCAGATCCTTTAATCTGTTGCTTGCCTCCTCCAGGTCTCTGGTGCATTTATCCAGGGTTTCTTCCAGTGTCCTGTTCTCCTCTCTCAGTCTAGATAAATTTTGCTTTAGCTGAGATATATTTTGCTGATAATCCTGTATCTGTTTCATGTAATCACCTTCAATTTCACATGCGCTGTTCTCTAGATCCAATGATAATTTTCTTTGTTTTCGAATATATGAGTCCTTCTGGATTAGATCGACCTTTAACTTGTCTAATTGTTTCTTATAGGTACTCACTCTATTCTCATTTTCGGAATCTTCCGCCTCACACTCTGAGGAGCAATAGACTTTATGTCCAGTTAAAAGGATGTGGCTCTTCTTTCTTAACAAACAGTTGTGGTGAAAAACGTTGAGACATTTCACACAAACCAAGTTATTGAAGGCTTTAAGGCAACATTTAAATTGGCCATTCATTATGTAAAATTTATAAACAAAATAAAATAAAATAGAATAAAACAGTCAGTCCGGATCTGGATTTTATGTACCTTTCAGATACCCTGACAATAACAATAACATAGCCCAGTGTTTATAAACAACAATGCGTGTGGGAATTCCTAGCACTTTTTATCGCCAAAGTCACATTCCACATCTGTGAGAGAAAATAGATTTTCCTTAATATGTGGCCAGGCTTAAAACTTTTTCAGAATGCAAAAACACACAGAGATACTTTGAATTTATGCGCACAGATTGGTATCGATTTCAAATTTAATTCCAAACTATTAACCGGAAAATGAAGCGAATCATTCAGGAGCCCGTTTTTAATGCTTACCACCGTTTTTAGCCACGTTGCATTCACTGTGTGTGTCAATATAATGTGCCACCCCACAATCCTACATCATACCTTACATTGTACATCCAAAACATTTAGAAATATAGTCAAGACTTATTATAAAAACCATCTAAGGCTATTTCAGACTTAAAAAAATAAAAACAGAAATATTTAAAATGCTCTGACATCCAGAAACTCACTGATGCTGTAGAAGGCCTTTTCAACCAAATATCTCCTAACAGTGGCGGAGAACAATCTTGTAGGCATACTTTTGAGATTCAATGGAAGTTTGTTGTAAAAAGTGCACAATAATGTAAGTCGACAAGCTCGTCCTTTCGAGTCTGGGAAAATCAACTCGAACATTTTCCCTCTGCCTAGTGTGGTAGTTATGAAGATATGGTAAGATGTATTTGTGTTGTAATCGTGAAGGTGCTTATGACAGAATATACATTATTATTAGAATCGTTTATTTAGCACAAAGAGCTAATTATAAATATACAATAATACAAAATCATTAAGCCTAAATTACAGAGCATCTCAAAAATGACATCGCTTAACACTAACAAACAACCGAACACAATATTATTCAAGTACAGTAAACAATACCTTTTTCCACTATGAAAAAGTCTAGGAAATATATAAGTTACATTATTCAGCATATGGATTTTAAGCTGCCTTTGAAAGATGTAAATGGTTTGGCAGTTTTTAACTGAATCAGGCAACTTATTAAAACTATCAAAACCTTTAAACAAAACTGTATTTTGTCCAACCTTCTTAATTCTAGGAGCAATAAAAAAGTTGTTCTGTTGTCGTGTATTATAAGTATGTACTTCATTATTATCCATTATTTTATTGCAAAGATATGGAGGTGCATGGCCAATTTTAATTTTAAAAATAAACGTCAGTACGTTAAGCTTTAGATATTCATATACTGGCAATTACTGCAAACATTCTTGCATTAATCTTATAGCTGTATACTTATTGCAGGACAGAATTAGCCTCATTGCTCTATTTTGAAGTTTCTGCAATCCGCCCAATTCATTTTGGTTTAATGAATACAGAATTCTTCAAAAATAGTTAAAGTGAGGAAGAACGAGTGTATTGTAAATTATGAGTTTGGACCAGAATGACAAAAAAGATGCACAACGCGATAGATATTTGATATTATAACTAATTTTAAATCAAGTAGAATTAGCATGCTCTTTAAATGTTAATTGTTCATCAACCACTACCAATAAATATTTAAATTTTTTTGTACGTGTCCTTTTTAACCATTCCGGTGGCAACAATCATAAATTTTGTTTTTGTAATATTAATTTTTAATAAATTTTTACAGGTGTATATGTGTATATTGTCTAAGGCACCGTTAATGTTTGTCACAAGGTTTTCGAGATCTTTTGATGATGCATAAATGAGAGTATCATCAGCAAATAAATGAACACTAACTGAGTTTATAACATTCACTATGTCATTAATATACGAAACAAACAACAAAGGATACTCGTCTCAGGAACACCATGGTCATTCACTACTTCATTTGATAGTTTTACATTCAATTCCACTATTTGCCTTCGGTTTTCAAGATAACTTTCAAACCATTTCAAAACATTATCCCGTATGCCCACCATATAATTTGTTTTGTTTTTTTGAACAGGCACTATACTAGATAATTTTAGTCTATTAGGAAAGACACCTTGCTCCAAGGAAAAGTTTATTAGATTTATTAGAGGATCCTCTATTGCAGAATAAATGTTTTTAATTGTTTCTATATTGTTGGTATTGTTAGTATTGCTAGACTTGTATACCACTCTCTAGCATCATCCTTGTAACCTATACCAGCAACAATGTGTACAGCCCTTCTCTGTAACGCAAAGATTCCTTTGGTGTGGGCTAAGTGACTCCAAGCCAGAATTGAATAGATAGCCACCGACTGGAAGATTGCATTGAACGACTGAAGAAGTGAAGCCCCAGAAAATATAAAGATCTAGTCAGTCAGCCAGCTACATACTAAGCATGCTTTTCAAATTTTAAGCAAGGATCGAGGTATATCTCCAGAAACTTCACCCCATCTGAGTTCTGGCCCTCAATTTCACAGAGACCAAAGGTCATAGTGACTATTTTTGCCTCATTCAGTGTAAGCTTATTGAACAATTATTCGCCACAAACCATTTTCTTGAGAAAAGATTGTGGCATCATATCCAAAGATCTATTTTGAAACCTCTAATTAATGAAAATGGATTGCAACAATAAGAGAAACTGTGATATGATGATCAACCCATAATTTAATATTTAATTAAAACAGAACAAAGGAACAAAGGCATATGCAAATATTACATCTGAATAAAAAAATCAATATTCTTTTACATTTAATATGCAGTTTTCAAGTTTATTATGTTAAATCTCTATTAAATATGAAGGGAAATCTGTGAAAAAATAATAATCCTTTGGTGTTAAAAGTAGTCTCTATGTGAGAGAAGAAACTGCAGTCTGATGAGATTATTATGATTGACGGATGAAGGTCATCTTAGTCCGAAAACCGGCTTTGATCACAACAAATAACTGATGCTGCATTTCGGGGGTTTTATGGAGTATTTCATGCAGGACATCACATAATTATAGCAACTTTTCTTTTAATAATACACAAGCATATTTAAATGTTATTATTAGTCCTATTACCTGATCTCTGGATTACTTTTAAAGAACAATTACCAGATATATCCATAGAGTAATATTTTCTGATTATAAACAGCGCTTTAGCGGTGCGGAAAATTCGACTAAAGTTATAATTTGACCTTCGCCATTTTCATTGCGAGATTTCACACAAAAGCAACGCGACATCAAAACATCAACATGAATTTTCTTTGGAGATTCGTTTTGATTTTTCTCTCACTTTCCCCCATTCCCCAAACAATTTTCCGGATTTGAGCGTATGATAGAAGAAAACAGAAAATAAACAAATATTTTTGTGGTTTAATATGCCGAAATAATAAATTCTGTAAATTCGAAAACTTTCGGAGCCTTCCGGTCCCCAGAGATCAGAACCGGATTGGCGCAATTTCAGAATAGGTAAGAGTGGAGTTCGATTTGTTTGCGTGTGCTGGTGTGATGAACCGGAGTTAATAAGTGATTCTAGTTAAGGTATTCAATAAATTATTTCATAGTTCTCTCGGTTCAAAAATAAATTAAGTTTCAAACTAGATCGCTGGTACATAACATCAAAATAAAATAATAGTTTTTATTTAAACTTACATGGAAACTTAAGTTAGGAAGTATTGCTCGAACCGCATCTAAAGTTAAACTAATTTTCAACTTCTGCATAAAGGAGAAGTCACGAAAATGTGCAAGAATAGGATCTCTCAGATGCCATACTAAAGTAATAGCAGCGAATATTAACTACGACAAGAAGGTCCACTTAATGACAAGAGAGCACTACAAAGGGATCGTCGTTTAATTTCTTCGTTGCCTGGTAACGATCGGCGAATTTCGCCGCACACAGGTTGAATTTAAATAAAAGCTGGCCATAAACGATATTTTCGTTTGCGATATATTTAATCAAATTTATGACGAAATTATTTATAGCACTCTAACACTCTATTTGGCTTTGGAAAAACACAATTGATATCTTCTGAATTGTTTGCAGCTCCATGTCAAACTTACGTTATGTTTTTTTTATTATTATCACCAAATAAATTTTTTAATAAAGTTTGTATTCAACAGGCTGTTTCAAAAATCTGTTAACGTTTTTAATTAGTTATTATTGATAACAATACTCAAGGTATGTAATAACTAATATTTAAAAGATTTTGATTTTGTGCTAATGATTTCACTATATTTCCGAATACTAATATTCTGACAAAAGACATCAAGAAGAAAATGTTGCTTGATTTTTCCCCATCTTTTAATGTTTAATTAAATTTTGGCCTTTTGGGTGTTTTTAAAATTGGTTAAAGGTTTCGCACAATATTTTTACTGTATATTTCATTCCTATTTTGTAATACAATACAACTAAGAAATAGCGATATTATCTTATATCGAATATTGACTCGACTATATAATTTAGGCGTGAAAATTAATCTGACAAAAGGATGAGCTGGTCTATGGCCGCCGCGCCGCGTCAAAGGTCGCCTGCCAACATGATTGTTTTATTTGTATCATGGCCTACCGATATCGTTGACATGCCGTCGCGGAAAGTGATCCTTCTTATCAAATATTTTTGCCCAAATACATAATAAAAAGGTAAAGACTGATATACTACACAGCTAACGTGTTAACACTCCGTTGAGGATATGTGTTGGTGTTATACCCAATTGTGCAACAACTGAAGTACTGAAGCCAGATTATCAGAAAATGGCGCGTCGAAATGAGGAGCATTATAAGATCCTTTACACAAATAGTGCCCTATAAAAAATCGGCCTCTCCTATTGGTCAATTCGCATGGCCTTCCGCTCGCTACGGGGGCTCAAAGAAAGGAAACTAACCAGGTGCTAACCCAAACTAACCCAAGACATACCCAAACTAATCCAAGACGTACCCAAAATCAAGAAAAAACTGTTTAGAAACATAAACTTAAAAAAAATAAAAAAAAGGAACGGGGATCGAACCCAGGCCGTCTAGGTGAGACCCAGCTGTCTAAACCTCTACACCACCACACTCCCGAGAGCTCTTGGCAGAAATTGATTGCATCACGAAGACATATTGTAATACGCGATGGATCAACCAATAGGAGACGTCGATTTTTACATAGTGTACTATTTGTGTAAAGGATCTTAAAATGCAAATGAGGATCCCTTATTGGCTAAATTTGTAACGTGCGCAGCTTTCCCTGCTGCTGTCTTGTTTGAGCATTTACGTTTCTCTGTTTTTTTTTTGCTTCATATATTGTACTGAAAGTATTTTCAAATGTCATTTAAATTACCCTTAACTCAACGCATTATTAAATTATTGGAATTTTAAATGCTATATCTGTTGTAAAGTTATCGGTACCGGGTGGGCAAGAAATTGAATAATCGATTAAACGCTTAATGTTTTAGCAAACAACTGAATAACCGATTAATCGATATAATCGATCATCGATATTTTCTGAAATATTAATCGATAAGTCGATTAATCGGTAATTTCTTAAAAGTGAATCGAATAATCGATTATGGTCGCCCACCCATAATCCCATAATATTGCAGTAAGTGAAACTGAAGGTGAAATTTCGGTAGAATCATTATTGCTGATGCAAGACTGATGTTATTATAAAAAGAGGTAATAAATACTTTGGCTGAATCAGCAGATAAAAATTTATAATTTAGTTTTAATTTGTAAATATGGCTTTAATATTACCTTGGGATAGTTAGAATATAAGCAAGTATTTTTGGATAACAGCTGCACTGATGCTTCTATATTTTTTACTAGTTTCGTTCCTATTAGATTAATTTAAGAAAGAAAACGATAACTCTGAAATACATGTATGGCAAAATTTCAGGCCCTCATCAACGCGTTTCTGTCGTCCGCTTAACATTCATTTTGCTCGTGAGACTCCTGAATTAACCTTTGCAAAAACAAAATTTGGATCATCGAATTAAAAATTTAAAACCCTTTTCTTTACAACGAAGGAGCCCTTAATTTTCAAAATCATTTTCTAAAACGATTTATGAACATACAAATGATGTTTATCGTTAGTGATAATTGATACTCCCTATATATAAATATAGATAATGAGCAAAAAAATCAACAATTATTTCTCTAAAACACGATATATTAAACGTGTAATACTTAATAACTTGTATGTCTTATTTCTGGTAAACCTTATTATGGCCAGCTTTCCTAGAAATTTGACCAGTGTGCGCCGGGTCCAAAGGTCACATGCCAGTATCATGCTAGTTTTCGCGCGGGGAAGGAGACATACCGTTGACGTGCCGCCGCGTAGAGTGAATCTTCTTATCGTAGTTATTATTCGCTGGTAATAGTTATTTACAATATTAGTGTTGTAAAGATTCATATTACAACACGAGATGTTAAAGTTGTCAAACGAGGCGTCATCGTCAGCCGAATTTGATAAAACATCGAGTGTAGTAATATGAATTTACAACAAGAATATTGTACAAAATTTTATCTACTTTCATCTATGAATAAAAATATTTGGCAAAAGGCATTTTTAAAAATAAAAATGCACCTGTAAAAATGCACCTGCTATTAAGTTTACTAATCAAGTTTTTATCCGAGACGCGGTTGTTATTCTCGGTTTTTATGTTACCTTTCGCATGGTTACTGTCGAAACTTTGTCAAACAAATCCAAAAATATAAAAAGCGCTTTTCAAAATGAGCGATTCTGATGGAAGTTTACCCTCTGATATAGAAGCAGCGGCAAACGAAGCGATCTCAAGTTTAGTTCCGACAAAATCCAAGGCGCGGTATGAGTTGGAGTACCAGAAGTTTGAAGATTGGTGCAAAGCTAACAAAATAAAGGAGGTGTCTGAGAAAATCCTTTTGGGTTATTTTTCCGGAAAGCAACGCTCCCAGAAACCATCTACACTATGGACTCATTACTCAATGTTGAGAACTATGATTTCAGTCAAGAAAAATAAAGATATAAGCAGATTTTCTCAACTAATCGCATTTTTGAAGAGAAGTTCGGAGGGTTACAAATCCAAAAAGTCCAAAGTTTTTACAAAGGAAGACGTATGTAAGTTTCTTAGTACTGCAAATGATGAAACATATTTACCTATGAAGGTTGTTATGATAATCGGCATTTTTGGGGCTTGTCGGCGCGAAGAACTAACTAAGTTAATGTTGGATCATATTGAATACAATGTCTTGAATATAAAAATTGTGATTCCATGCTCGAAAACCAAAATTATCCGAGAATTTGTTATTACAGAAGGAAATGTGACATGTGTCAACTGTTTAAGTATTTTTCGAAAATATGCTAAACTTCGTCCTCTTAATGCAGTACTCACAGGCGGTTTTTTGTATTCTGCGGAAAAGGAAAATGTACCTCCCAGCCTGTCGGAATTAATAGTTTTGGAAGTATACCAAAAAAGATTGCAACAAAACTTGGATTGAGGAATCCCGAAGGATACACTGGACATTGTTTTGGGAAGTCCTCAGCCACCATTCTCGTTGATGGTGGGGCAGATATGCAGATGTTAAAGCGTCATGGGGGCTGGAAATCCTCTTCTACGGCAGAAGGCTACGTTGAGAATTCTTTAGAAAATAAGAAACAAATAGCAAAGAAGATCATGGGGTCAGACACGGATTTAATGATTGGAAATTCGAACGTAAAGGGCTCCATCACATCCACTTCTGGTATACAAATTTCTAATTGTAAAAAGTGTATTATTAATGTTTATAATAAACCTTAAGTGTTATAATTTAATAATGATTAATTTTAATTAATAATTGATAATTAATTTTATAATTGTTAATAATAAATAAATCATTCTTCTAAAAAGTGTGATTTTATTTAACAGCAAAATGTTAATAAAACCGTTTTTTTTTTTCATTACAGCACTAGTGCTGTAAAGGCATCTATTACAGCACTAGTTCTGTAATAGGTACCCTTACAAAACGACTTATAGAACTGTAAAATACATATTACTAAATGAAAGTAGATAAACAATTTTAATTACTCTATTTAGGAAAACGCGGTGGTAACAAAAGCCGAGATTGGAATTTAAAAATCGTGTTAACTATAATAGCCAAGTTTAATTATAATTACCCTAATTAGCAAAGAGCGGCGATATTAAAACCGAGGGTGGAATTTACAATAAATGTACAAACGCTAATTGCCAGATTAGAATTTTCGGCGACTTAGAAATTTTAAGCGTTCTTAGTAAAAACATTTTAATGGTAATTTCAGATTTTGGACGAGAAAAACAAGCCTTGAAAGATGGAATAAAAACATAAAAATTTTGGGGAGAGAGTTAGTCAAAAAACAGTCTGCAGTCGCAATAGCACCTTACGTTGCAGGACTAGGCCTCGGAAAATGTTAGACGGAAAGAAAAGTTTTAGTCTGATCAGTCAATCTTAAAGAAATCTCCACGATCGGTAACGCGTTACTATGCCTACAAGGGGCCACGGAAAGTAGTTACATATAACCATCACAAGAAGTGTAGAACGTCTCTAGGCCCGAGAAAGGACCGGAAAAATAAAACGTACCTGTGTCAAAGAAAAAGTGTATTTGCTGTGATGTGCGGTTACGTAATCAGCTCTAATAGAGGTTGACTAGAGACAGCATTCGGACCCTTCCTTCCTTCCTTAAATTCACTTTTCGCTAGGTCACACCAGAAATTTCCTGAACATAAAAATGTTCCCGTTAAATTTGAAATCTCAATAAATATTTGAAAGCGAAAAGTGGTTTGGCCTACGCTCATTTCTTTATAACTAAGGTCCATTGGAGTTACAGAAAAAGTGGAATGAGGTTACTGACTAGGTGGAGAAAAAGGTGTTGCTAGCTGCTCATGGTGTACAGGTAAATTATTTTCATCAAAATAGGGTGTCAACACACTAGTACCGCGAATCCGGTTAACAGAAAATGAACAGCAGTTGAAGAAACGAAACCACAGTATATGCATAAAAGGGTGAAATCGGCGTGCATTTTACTGGTGTACCATATAAATCATTCAGCCCTGCTCCTTTACCTGACTGTGGACACACATACACCTGAATTGACTGGACTTGTAAAGAATTGGCTCTGCTACGGGACAATTTGCTAGTGCACCACAGGAAATCTCCAGTTCTACGAGCCAAGGCTTCTGGAGGTTCCTATTTCTTCACTTTATGTATCAACTTCTGTTTTTTTTCTAAACTATTAATATAGTTATTGGTTTAATAATTATAGATCCTTCTGTAGGTTGACTCGTTATACTAAAAGATTTGTTGTTAGTTGACATATATACACAACAAGCATAGGGTAGCCGTCACGTTTTGATCCTGGGACGAAAAAATAATGGAATGGCTAAGTTGGATCTGCACATTTTAGTTTGATTTTTTTATAACTTAAGAATGTGATAAGCATTTCTATATTTGGCTTGATGTTGATCAAAATTGATGGGATATTAAATGGTGGTTTTAAGTTAAGTTGTATGATTCCAGGTTTTGGTATTTTAGATATTGAGCATGCAAAAAGGAGATGATTTATGTTTTCTAGCATACCAAATTCTTAATTACTAGAATCTCCGATTTCAATCCTGTACAGGTGTTCTCCCACCAAACAGTGATCCGAACGCATTCTAATTATCGTGGTTCTTAGGAAAATTATTCTGAACTCTACAACGACGTCTTAAGGAATTCGTTGAAACTCTACCCTAAATTCTAGCTTTATCTTATATAGAGGACTTTCAATATTTTGAGAAATCATTATAGACTTGCAGACTTGCTTGCTTCGGTATGATGTTGATAATATCTTGAACATTAATTTTTATTGATCACATTATAAAATTACGACATGCGCGTTAAAAATACAAGTGTGAGCATATATTTCTAGCAAAATTCAACAAACACATTAATTAGCCAGTTAGTTGTAAGCTCGTAAGAATTAAAATTTTCTAGAAGGCGTTAGACTACATATATTATTCGCTATGTACAGCTGCTGGACGGGGAGAAGGTGAATCGTTCGTGTGCGCCAGCGGCAAAGGCTTGAACTTTACGAACTATTACGTCGTATATTAAATGTAATATCATTGTTGCAACATGCGAGCACGCATATGTTGTACTAATAGTTGTAAAAATTCATGAAAACCGGTGTGTGTTTAATTTATGTGCACAGAAGTGAAAACTTCAATAATGTGAGATTGAGGTTGTGAAATACAAATATGTTTTGTGTTATATGTTTTCAAATTACTTGCACAATTTCCATGTTTAAACGACAAATTTTATCTCGGTATCTCCCATAAAAATGCAGCGGTTTCTGCTTATCGCTTGAAAAATTCCCAAATTTTGCGATCATGGTTCATTTTCCGCTCTTCAAGTCGTCTTAAATGAGATTTCAGGCAAATAAATGTACATAATTACCATAAAAATTACACTTCAGTATCAGTATCAGTGACAGAATGGGTGGCCCCTAGCGGGCTATGCACTTAGGCCACCAATTGGGCCCGTTGTACCCCCAGCTCGCATTAGAGAACCTCCAGGATGCCGGTCGCATATTTATAAGTTACCGACGTAAACAGACGCTCGCATAAATGACTGTAATATAAATGTAGTTGTTTCTCATGCGTTGGGTTAGCTTTGGATAATTTCTTTTTGGTTACGCCCCGTAGCGAGCGAAGCGAGCGTAGGGCTAGATATGAGGTAATCAAAATATTTGAAGAATGAAAACAAACAGGGGTATTATGACTAACATTTATATTATAGTCGCCTTATGGATTTGGTTGTTTCGCCGGTAACTTATGAATATGCATGCCGGCCTGCTTTAAGAAAGCCCGCACCTCCTTCAGACTAACACGACGAATCTGGCTCGATCGGCGTCGCACCAAAGATTCTGAGTCTTGCCCACGCGAAGGCGGGGCATGCCGTAAGTAGATGGCATGAAGGTCTCATCATCCTCCATGCACCATCCCCCCCCCCCCCCCCTCCGCAATTCTCAGCTGAGTCAGGTGTCGTCTAAGCCGACAGTGCCCTGTGTAGAATCCTACCAGGGCCTTGCACTCCTTCCTAAGTAGACACAAACAACAACCCCCTGGCGAGACTCTTCGCGGGCCCATGTATCAGGGGACTTTAATGTGCATTTTGATACAAATGAAGCGACTTGCACCTCTTTGTGCTCTCTCCTGGGATCATTTGGGTTAGAACAAATTGTTTACAAACCAACAAGGGGGCCATATTGCATTGATAATATTTTTATGAATTTTAGAGATGATATTTGCTGCTCTTTGGTGCTGGATGGACACTGGTGTCTCAGACCACACAGCCCAGGTTGTGGAGTTTGAGCTGCCTGATGCAATTAAAGAGACCAAGTATGAAGAGGTTAAGTACAGGCCCATTACTCAAGAAGGAAAGTTGAAATTCTACAACCTGGTTGAACAACTAAACTGGGGATTTCTGAGTAACACAAGCACTGATGTCGATCATAAGTTTACCATATTTCTAACATTATTGTCAGATTGCTATATTCAGTCCTTTCCTGAAAAAACTTACAGGAAGCCTGAAAATCAGGTAAGACCTATAGAATGGTTTACAGAGAGTCTTAGGGCTATGCGGGAACACCTAAATTTTCTCAGGGATCTTATTTCTAATCACTTTCCATCAAATGAACTAAAAGCATATACAAATAACTTTAAATCATCTTATAGAGCAGAATTAAAAAAAGCAAAGTGTTATGCAAATGATCAGTTTATTCGTAACTCATCGTGTCCCTCAAGAATAATGTGGGATATAATAAATGAATACCGTGGTAAACTGTACCTGCATGGTAAAATTAGGAATAATATTGAAACTTTGGATCTTGATGTTTTAAATAACTTCTTTGTGGGTATTGCACTGGACTTACAGGGTAAAGTGGGCATTTCTGATATTGATCCACTAGAGAATGTGACTGCTTTTGTTCTAGAAAGGTTTAAATTTTTCGAAGTCTCTATAAATGAAGTACGTAATATATTAAATTCATTAAAAAATAAAACCTCAAAAGAATCTTATGGTTTTAACATACCTCTTATAAAAACTATTATAAACCTGATTGTCGGCCCTATCACAAAACTTATTAATCTTTGTTTTAAGGAATGTACATTTCCTGCTGCATTAAAACAGGCCACAGTTGTCCCAATATTCAAAAAAGGCGACACTCAAGATCCCACAAACTACAGGCCAATATCTCTCCTTCCTGTATTCTCCAAAATAATTGAAAAGTGTATGGCAGCAAGAATAAATTCATTCTTTGAAAAACATAACCTGTTTAGCAGCAAACAGTTTGGTTTTAGGAGGGGTCTAGGGACTTCTCTGGGTGTCATGGACTTGGTGAGTTGCATAAATGGTGCTTTTCACATCTCAGAGTATGCGTCTGCAACCTTTTGTGACCTCAGCAAGGCGTTTGACTGTGTCAGCCATGACATTCTACTGGGCAAGCTGCAGTGCTACAATTTTGATAACAACAGCCTGACACTCCTCAGGAGCTATTTAGAAGGGCGATCTTTAAGTGTTCGGGTGGGGGGTGTGTTGTCTGGGAGCAGAGCTGTTTCAGTTGGAGATTCACAAGGATCTGTATTGGGACCAGTTCTCTTTATCATATATATCAATGACTTACCAGATATCGATCCAACAGCTGAATACACTTTGTTTGCGGATGACACGACTATCGCCTGCACTGACAGGGACGTTGTGGTTGCTTGAGAGGGTTCGCGACTGGCACAGGCAAGAGCTGAGCAATGGTTTATTGCTAATAAACTTTTCTTAAACCAGGATAAGACACAAAAAATGGTATTCTCAACCAGGGACATCCCGGAACCCTATAGGGCTGATCCAGTCAGGTTTTTGGGTGTATATTTGGATAGAGAGCTACGCTGGGATGCTCATATAATAAGTAAAAACATCTTTATGCTACGGAATCTTGCGGCGTGCGTCTCTGAGCATGTTTTGAGGGAGGCATTTTTTGCAACCGTGCAGTCACATATAAGTTTCTCTATTGTTGTTTGGGGACATAGCAGTGGTGCTGCATCGGTGTTTGCTCTGCAGAGGAGAGCTATCAGGGTGGTTTCTTCGCTGAGGTACAGACAGGATTGCCGTAACTGTTTTATTGTTAATAAAGTGCTAACACTACCATCACTTTTTATTTTTGAAACTCTCCTGTTTGTGAGATCCCATATCGATCAATTCGCCACCCACAGTTCTCAGCATGACCATAATACCCGTAATAATCTGAACCTTGTGCCAAGTTATTGGCGTTTAAAAAGGTGTCAGGATGGTCCTGGGTGTTTTGGTATCCACTTTTATAATAAACTTTCAACTGAACAAAGAAATTTACCACTTAAGGATTTTAAAAAAAGGTTTAAGGCATTTCTCTTCAGTAAGGCTTTTTACACAATTAATGAATTCTTAGACACATCTGTGATAAACATATTATAGTATGTATTTATAGTTTAAGTATCTGTTGCCTGTATGTATGTATCTGTTTGTTTTGATGTGTGTATTTATGAAATTTTAATCCGCTTCTATTTTTAAATGTTTATTGTGCTTCCAAATTTTATCCAAGTTTTATCATAATGTTAATAACTAAATTAGTGTAAATATTGTTATCTCTGTTTTGTAAATTGTGTTACATTTTAACTCTCTATTGTTATTTTATTAGTGTATATTTTTAAGATTCCTATTAGAAAAACTAAATTAATTATTTGAATATTTTGACGTATGTAAATACTCTATTTGTATATTTGACATAAATAAATAAGTTTGAAGTTTTTTCTTGAAGTTTTCATGAGCTACTTTTGTCTCATCCCCGGAGCCGTGCGCCATACCTCTTCGGAAAAAATTATATCTACGCATCGATATACTAAAAGTAAAATTTTTCCTCGTAATCTGCCATAAAATCCATCGGAAACTGCGTCTAATCACCAACACATATTCACATTTCTCGATCCTGACCCATTTCAAAGCGTTTCAGGAAATTAAATGTATATTTCAACCTAAACGCCATCTGAAAAAGTTGGAAGTTGTATGTCATACAATTTTTCATGTACTTTTCCACATCAAAACTTTGTTTGGACAATCGTATAGTATAAACTGTAATGGACCGCAGGACATACCAACAACGTTGCAATACCCTTACCATTGTTTATAAAAGACAATGCCCTTACCTAGTGCCAAAAAGAAGTTTGAAATTTTTTAAAGAGCTGCGGTAGAAACGTAGTCAAGCAAACTCGATAAAAAAGATTCGGTGTTCGAAAGTGCACCTCGGACTCGGCCTGCAGCGCGATCAGCTGATTGTCATTTAAAATTAGGAGAGGGAAGAGGACGAATTTTAAGTTTTTTTTAAAATAATAACAATAAAAAAAAAAACCTAGAAAAGGCTGCATTCATTATTCATATTTTGTGGTCCGTGGCTAACAACTTTCCGCAAAAATGGCAGAACCTGATTTTGTGTCTTATATGATATCTTTTATAAAAGACTATGACTATCCTTTAGTTCACAGTATGAGTTCTGAAGAAATCGCAGAGGTGTTCCATTTATCTAATAGATGTTTCCTTGTCACATGGGCATTCATTTTGCTAGACGAAAACTGCTATGGAGAAATTCTAAAGGGTCGAGAACAAGATATTTGTTTGCTTGCGGATTTACTTTATTGCCATGGGTTCTGTAGTGACAGTGAGAAATTGGGGTTCTTAAATGGAAGTGTGTCAATTGATGAACAGGTACCTATTTCCCTTATCATTATTGTGCTTGTTGTAAGTCCGAACCTTGATTAGACATATTGTAAGTACCTATCTTGTCACGGTTCTCATATTGTTTTATGAGCGAACAAAATTTAACCATAATTAGATTCCTTGTCAAGTAAGTAATTTTATGAATGTTGATAGTGTTTAGAAATATTAATTAGATACATCACTCTGGTTAGTATTTATCTAGATACCTAAATAGGTCTTGCGAGTTTAATAAACAAAAGAGTTCTGTTTTAAGTACCATTTTAGACACCTAATTGACTTCGTAATTGATATTTGATAAAATTTTCTTGATCTACTCGACCATATGCTCATGCATTTAACAGTTCTATATCTTCCACTTAAATGATTGTTGAATATTGTCCAGAAGTTGGACACATTAGAATATTTGTATGTTACTTAAGTAACTTCATGTTAGCACCTACCTACTCAAAGTACATATCGGTGATGGATGACAATAAAAAATCAATGTGACCAATATAGGTGCTTCATCATATTCATTCCCCAAACTTAGTATCTCACTTGTAGTTATGAAAAATGTTACTTATTGAGATAATTGGATTATTTTGTGATTGTTTTGTACTTGAGTACCAAGTTGAGTACCTAAGAATGATATACCTACCTATATATTATCACGATACAGAAGCCAGCCACTCATTGTGTAGCACGTATATTCAGACGTATGTTGTTGTAGGTATCTATTAAGATGGTTCAATGATATGTCTGATGCTCAATCTGTTGAAATCATATTAAGAGATGTTATAATTGCAAAATTAATTTTGAAATAATGGCCTAAGTGCTTGCTTACATGTTAATTGTATTCGGCACTCTTCAGTTAGAAATTATTGTTGCAAGAAGCTATGTTTAAAGTATAAAATACGACTCTTTAATTTCAGGTTAAAATTTTGTATAAAATGTTTAACTTTATTGAATGTCAGAAAAAAGCAGACAAACTAGTCGCTGTAGAACCAGTAACATTGGATGAAATTCATGCTTTGAGGAATACAAATTTGAATATTTTTCCTGGATTTGGTGATATTAAGGCACTTTCAGAAGAGGAAAGGCTTAACAAAATGAAAGAAATACAGGTGAAAATAGAAACATTAACATCAGAATGTGAAAAACTCAAAGAACAAAGTAATCCACCAAAGGTTTCAGAAATAAAAAAAGAGTGCATAAAAGATGTTATTAATGACATTAAGGAGAACTTGAGTCAGTTCGAGCGAGTGGTGAAAGTTCTTGGTAGAGAAGCATCTTCTAAAGTGGAACCAAATTATAAAATTAGCCCAAAATCTTCCGAGTTACTTGAAAGCTGTAATGAATATTTGAGGATTGTAACACAGGTAAATATTTCAATCGTCAGGAAACATCACATACAAATATTTTGCATGCCTATAAGTACCTGTATTAATAGCTCAGTTAATTGATAATAAAAGCATTTGATTTACCACTTGACAATTTTAATTTTTTAATGTAAGTGTAGGTATGATATTGTGTATTAAAAGTTATTTTATTAAATTGTTTTTATTTTAGTATATTGAAGACCTAAACACAATAAATCAATTTGTAATAGAAGATATTCAAATGCCTTTTAATGAAGTTTCACCATTGGTCGAAATTTTAGCTGAACAAATACAAAGCATGAATCTTAATATGGGCCTCTGAAATATTGTTTATTAGGTACCTATGTTGAGCTAAGTTAATTATACGTATTATTTTGTCAGTTAATATTATTTATTTTTTACTAAAATTAAATAAAATTATTATCATGATTGAAGAGTGAGTTATTTGTGCACATTCAATTCAATATTATATTGAATATGCATTTTATTAGTTTATTTCATACTGTTCTATATTTTTTGTAAATTTTGTTGAATATCTCTGGTTAGAAAATTGTCTTCTATTAATAGAATAGCAAGGTCACTGCTTCTGTACTGTAAATGTCAAACATGAGAAGGTGAGGAATATGCCGAATATGTATATATATTATTAGTACAGGATTTATAGTGTTTGAGGTAAAAAAAAAAATAATTCGTAACATCTGACAACTGATTTGGGTTCCTAAGACAGTGTCTTTAACCAGAAACAAAGTTCCCAAAAATCCCCGCATTTGGATAATATACAGGAAGATACAGGAAGCAATGGAATGGGTGTGTGTGTAAAAGCGTGCGGTGGCGTTTACGCGAGGTCGTGCATGGGATTTTAAAGGAGATGAAAATAAATAAAAGAGTGGTTTAAAGAGAAATAAAGGCACATCAGCCCTTGAAAATATATTAATATATTTATTTCAGGCACACTTTTTTTTCGAATGGGAGGCCATGAGTATGTATTTTATCATATCTTTAAACTCGAAACAACTTTTTTTTAATAATATTCTTCTGAATATTTTCAAATTAAGATACTCTTCTTTTGAATGATTTTAATATTTTGGTTGCCTACTCTGTAGGTTATTTACCTTCTAACCATTCTAAGTACACAATTCTCATAAATCCAACCCAGCTGCTGCACAGGATTGTGTGAGTGTGCTAAAAATGGCATGCTGTCCGAATTCCTAGAACATGAGCTGTGTCCTACACCACCAAGCCTCTTCGACGATGTTCCCTACCGTAAGACAGAAACGGCTGCACTTGCATCAGCCATTGCAACGCTCTGTCCACAGTCCACCAACGGAATCAGTCCCCGACAACACCGTGTACGTTGCCGACGGAGGCATGCTCCTTCGATCCGTTGTTTGGCCTCGCCCTGCGACCTACAAGGATATTTGTGCAGCCTACGTTCAGCATGTCATCAGGCGGTACTGGTCAAATGCTACAGTTGTTTTCGATGGTTATGAAGCGGACCTCTCGTCAACCAAGTCGTCAGAGCAACAGCGAAGAACTACGGGGAAAAGCGCACCTATTTTGACTGTGCGAGTCGACATCGTTGTCTCTACAGCACCAGCTAACTTCGTGGAAAACGGTCAGAATGAAACAAGTTTGACCCGCCCTGCACTCGAACAGAGAGGGATAAGGGTGCTACAGGACCCCGGGGATGCGGATGTATTGACCGTGAAGACAGCCCTGCAGTTAGCGGAAAATAATAGCATGACCCTTGCTATAGTTGCAGCAGACACGGATAGTCTTGCCATGCTTGCCCAGCAGCGCAGAGAACCTACCCAGAAGTTGTGATTTTTCGCCCCAGGGACCTGTGGAAGGGCTGACAAGGCGCACAACATCGAATTGATACGGGAGCGCCTTGGCAATGTGAAGTCAGCCATTCTCTTTGCTCACGCCTTCTCCGGGTGTGATAAAACGTCAGCTGTTTATGGAAAAGGAAAAGCATCAATATTGAAAATTATCCAGGGCAACGATCAGCTTTGCCAAGAAGTTGGAGTGTTTAATCAGTCCGGAGCAGATGTGGAGAGGATCGTCTCCTGCGGCGAGAAAATGCTTCTTGCTTTGTACAGAGGAGTGAAATGGGCCACCCTAGATGGCCTCGCTACATCCTCTACAATAAGTTAGTCGCCACGCAAAAGCTAGATGCTGATTTGCAGCTGAAAACTTTGCCCCCTACAAGTGTAGCTGCTCGACAACATCCATTGCCTGTATACCTGCAGGTAAGTCGCAGAAAAATATAACGGTAAAGCATTGTGCTTTATTGGGTTGGTATTTTTTGGGTTCAAGAATGGCTTGGGACTGGAATAAAGCTGGACGTAACGAAGTATGTCTGGAGAAAACTGGACAACCCAGCTCGGCTTTTCCCACACTGCTCCGACCTGCCCCGCCGAGTCTCCTAAACCTAATTAGGTGTTCGTGGAAGTCCGGATGTGGAAATGCGTGTGGCTGCCTGTCCACGGGGATGGTGGTTGGTTATGCCTTGGGTTAGTTTTGGTTAGTTCCTGGTCGTTGAGCCCCCGTAGCGAGCGGAGGGTCATGCGTGAAGTGAAATATTCTAACCTCATTACCGTTAACAGTTTCACAAGATACATTCGCACATGCACACTCGAAGAGCTCTCTCATGTTTTTAAAAACACCTCGTGATTTTAGGGCCTGACCTTGTGGCGTTGGTCCGACCTAATCTAAGCTAAGAAAAAGAGGGTTTTAATTCGATTTTGGACTATCGTTTTTTTTTTGTTGAGGTGTAAAAATGCTCTCTTATGCACACTCTCGGTTGAGGGTAGTGTGGGACTCTCCTCTCTGGGCATACCCACTAAAACTTCACCATCTTCCATTGATGCTAGTGACTCTTGTCACTCTTACATCATCCTTCATTGGCGTGTTGACCTGCTGTTGTTCTTGATGATTCTAGACAGGATGTTGCGTTTGTGATATGATGTTTTGGAGTGTGTGTTAGTGGGTTAGTTATTTTTGGGGTTTTTCTGTAGTATTTAGCTAGAGTTTTTTATGGGTTAGTAAGTGTTAGTTTTATTTTTGGTGGTGTTTTATTTTTTTCATTTTTATATAATTTTTATGTGTTTTTTGTGTGTTTATTGTGGCCCTCTTATGTTGGTTCTCGTAGGCTTTTGAGCCTTGCTCTTCTTGGCCGATCTTCCCCGTCAAAAAGTGATGTTATTAGTGGATTTGTGTGATTGTGTACTTGTTCCAAGAATCTAACATGTCTGTTTGTTAGGTGTTCGTGAGTTGTTTCGACTTTTAGGTCGGTGTGTATGTTAGTGTTGCGAATGTACATGGTGCATTTGTGATTTGTCTTAGTGTTTTGTTTTGGAAAACTTGTAGTTTTTTCTTGTTTGTTTTGCTTGTGCGTATGTATGCAATAGCTCCGTAGAGGACTTTGGGCTTGATAACCTGGTTGTAGAGTAGTAATTTGTTTTTGATTGACATTGAACTATTTCTGTTAATTATAGGATAGAAGGCTTGCTTTGCTGCAATGCCTATGTTAATTTTGTTTTGAATGTGTTGATTAAATGAAAGTTTGCTGTCTAGGGTTATCCCTAGATATTTGAGAGTTTTGTTCCACCTTATCTCGGTGCTGCCTAGGTTTAAATTTGCAAGTAATCCACGTTTATTGCTAATGAGCATTGACTGTGTTTTATAGTTATTAATTTTGATGTTCTAAGTTTCTGCCCAGTCGTCTATGGAATTTAGGTGTTGTATATGTATTTTGAGTCTTGCTGTGTTTTTGAGTGTCGAATATTTTCAGATGTCATCTGCATATATTGATAGTTGTACGTGTGGGTGTCTGGGTACATCCACTGTGAATAGCGAGTATAGTGTTGGGGATAGCGGGGAGCCCTGGGGGACTCCCGCTTCCATGTGTCTTGTGGTTGATAGTTCAGAGTTCATTTGGGTGACGAATGCTCTTTGTTTTAAGAAAGAAGCAATGAGTTGTGTTATGGGTGGTGGCAGGTTATGTTGTGTGTATAGTTTGTGAATGAGTCCATCATGCCACACTTTGTCGAAGGCTTTTTCGATGTCGAGGGCTACAACTGCGGTTGATGCCCGCCTTTGCAGTCCTCTAGTCGCATCCTCAACCAGTCTGGCAAGCTGGAGCTCCGTGCTGTGGTTTTTTCTATACCCAAATTGTTCATTTGGGATTAGATTGTGTTCTGTTATGTGAGTGTATAATCTGTTTAGTATGAGGCGTTCTGTTAGCTTGCTCAAGATAGAGATCAAGCCAATAGGTCGCCAGTGTTGTGGGAATGTTAGATTCTTGTTTGGTTTTGGGATGAGGATTATTTTTGCTTTTTTCCAGGATGCTGGAAAGTGTTTCAGTTGTAGTGTTTTGTTTATTATGTATGTTAGTTTTCGTATTGCTACGTCTGGTAGGTTTTTGAGTGCTTTGTTTTGTATGTTGTCTAGTCCTGGATCCTTTTTTGGGTTTAGTTGCGCAATTAATTGCGCAACTTCGTCGGTGGCTGTTTGTTGTGTTTCGTCTTCTGGGTGTTCGTTAATTTCGGTCATGATCCGTGTATAATCTCTCTATGGCCGCTTCGTGTTCAATATCCTGCGCTACATCTCCTAAGGTGAATTGAGACTCCAGCGAATCTGCGAAGGCCTCGGCCTTCGCTTCGCTAGAGTACGCCAAACCCCTCAAACCGTGGATCGCCGGATATATCATCTTGCTTTTATGCTGCATAATTTTAGCAATTCTCCATAGAGAGTTGTTTTGTATGTTTAGTGTTGTTAGGTATTCCGTCCATTTGTTATTTTTGTGGTTTTTTATGTCTGTTTTTATTGTGTTTGTTAGTCTGTTTCCTTGTCTGTTGAGTTCTGCGTTGCCTGTTAGTTTGGCTCGTCTATTCAGTCTGTTTCTAAGTCTTATGTTTTCTGGTAGTGTATATGGGTTGTTTTGTCTTGTGTGTAGTGTTTTCTTGGCTGTGTTTATTGCCGTTTGTAACTCTTCGGTGAAGCCTACAACTTGGTTGTTCAGCTCCGCCTTAGAGTTTATGTGTGGAATTGGTTGTATGTTATCTGTTAAGTGTTTTTTGAAAATGTTCCAGTGAATAAATGTTTGCGTGTTTGCTCGTGCGTTTTCGTGTATGTTGTTTATTGTAATCGGAGAATGATCTGAGGCAGATAGATACTTCAGATTGTCTATCACAACGTTGTGTGGAATGTTTTGTGTAATGACAATGTCTAGTATGTCGGCTGATTCACCGCGAAAGTGTGTTGGTTCTGTGGGAGTGAGTACAGTGTAATGTAATGTTTCTGCGGTCCTGAGTAATATAGTACCATTCGGATTCGTGGTTCTACATCCCCAGGTCCTGTGTTTTGCGTTGAAGTCCCCGGCCGCTAAATCCGGGTATGTGTAATCGAGTAGTTTTTCCATTTCTGCGTGTGTTAGTTTATTTCGTGGTGGCGTGTATACCGAGTGTACCACAATATCGACGTCAGTTAGACTGACTTTGATACTGGTTACCTCTATTATCTCAGATTGTGGTGAGCGTATAGTGTCATGTGTGATGCTGTTTTTTATAAAAATGGCCGTACCACCTCCCACGCGGTCCGGTCTATCATTTCTATAAATTGTATAGGTTTTGTACGTGTAAATTCGTGGGTGGACGTAGGTAAGTTTCTTGGACTAGCGCTATGTCTATGTTATCAGATATTCCGCAAACTCGTATCTCTTGGGATAGAGGGAGTTCGTGTTCCAACTGATTAAGAATAGTTGAGTAGGTGTATTAGCCATTGAGATTAGTGAATAATCTCAATGTTGGGTTGTTCTGGATTAGTGTGGTTATCTTGTTTATTTTTGCTGTTATCTCCTCCTCGGACATAGTCAGCAGTGCAAAGATGTTGCTGTTTTGTGTGTTTGTGTTTTTAGCGTTAGTGTCATTTTTAGTGTTTTTGTTAGTGCTTGAGTGTTGTGTGGTATTTTGGGTGATTGGTTTTGCCACTTGGGCGTAACGTTCGTGTTCACTGGTCGTGTTAGTGTGATGGGTTGTTTTTGTTTGTTGTTGGGGTTTTTCGGGCAAGTTGAGTAGCTTGCCGGGTGTTCTCCTCCACAGTTGCAACACTTTGGCAGGGTATTCATGGGCTTTTTGCAGTCCCTGTAGTGATGGTTGCCAGCGCATTTATGGCATACTGGGACTGCGTGGCAATTCGTGACTGAGTGGCCAAATTGTTGGCACCTGTGGCACTGATTGTGCACACGGTGCTTGCTGCCTCTCTGAACCTCGACTACTACTGGCATGTAGTTGATCCGGGTTTCATTGAGGATGTTGCTGTCTGTTTGCGGGACTAAAACTTTTAACATCTCTGTTGAGATATTTCTCCTTGATCCGGTTTTCAGCCAGAACATTTCTTAGGGGGAGTAGCCCTTGACGATGAGGTAGTTCTTGATGTCCTTCAATGGGATGAGACCGTCTAGTCCCTTGACTACTATGTTTAGTTTCCTATCTTCTGGTAGGAAATATGAATGATATGGGTACTTTTTTATTTGAAAGGTAGGTGGTGATCCTTCTGTGATCAATTGAGGTGGCGGGGGTGATTTGGATCCCCAGCCCAGATCTCCGAAAGCTATTTTCGAATACGTCAAATCTTGATGAATTCTTATCCAGTGTTCTGGGCATCGAATGATTATTGGTACCACTTCGGATTTTTTAGGTGTCTTTGGGAGCTCTGAGGCTGGGGGGTTGGTTGAGGGGTCTACTCCCAGATGCTTGTTGATTGACTTATGTGTGGCCACATTCGTCGTTTTTGGTATATTTGGCCTAGGGCTTGGGTTTTGGATTATTGGGGGGCTCAGTGCCCTAGTCCGTTTGAGAGGTGGGCACTCTCTTTTATTAGACGGTGGCTGTTCGGAGTCAGAGATCGTGTCCATTTCTTCCTCCGTGGGGGTTGGTTGATTTGCGTGAGAATGTCTGTTTGTATTTGTCCGACTTTGTTTTATTTCCGTCAGTGTGTCCATTAATACGTCTTGGTATTTGTCTTGGTTTGTTTGTATGTTTTGTATTGTTTTGTTAGATTTGTCTAAGTCTAATTTAAGTTGAGCTACTTTTTCCGTAAGTTGGTCGTTTTCGTCCTTTAAATTTTGATTATGCGTTTCGAGTTTACGTACGTACTTCTGTAATTTTTCGAATTGTTCGTCTTTTATATTTTGTTTGGCCATTTGTTTGGCTAGTTCAAAGTTAGCTTTAGAAATTAGTGTAGTGTTTATAGTTGTGTGTGTTTTGTGTATTTGGGCACTTACGTGTACTTGTTCCTGCCTAGGATCGTTATTTCTGCGTTGTTGTTCTCTTCTTTCCTCCTTTGCCGCTTGGCTATTTTCTTTCGCTTTGCTGCTGCTATCCATTTTGCTGCTGGTGCTTACAATTTTTGCTTCTTTCGGAGCGAAGTTTTTAACCATGACCTGCTATCACGACGAGCAGCAAGAGAATATTGGACTATCGTGATTTTCCGGAATCACTGAGTCGTTGGCGTCTCTGGCCTCTGGCCATCTTTTATTAGTCACTGTCATTGAGTGGCGTTGTTTTGTTTGTTGTTTTAGTCGGCATCGATTGCTGCTTGGGTTTGCGGTTTGTCAAACGTTACCTAAGAATTAGAAAGGTGGATGGATCAAAAATTAGAAACTGATAAGAGGTGGATGAAGCAAGGGGACAAGATATTTCTTATAAAAATTAGTATTCTTTGGGTCTACCAGGACCAGGCACAAATGCGGACACTGAAAGAGTATTCACAGGCGTAAATAAAATATGGACGATCGAGAATAGCGGTTAAGCGTAGATACATTAAAAGCCCTCTTGTTAGTTAAATCAAAAAATATTCTACTAGTAGAATATTCTTTGGTTAAATACAATATGCCATATAACTGCCAACAATTTTACAATGACAATAGATGCCGCGTAAGATGTTTACTCATAAAAAAATTAATTTATATTGCGTTGTTTTTTATTTCGTAGTATGGATAATTATTAATTTATTTTAAAAATATTTTTATAAAAATTTGATTTATTCTTTCGTAAATTTTTGAACTGGCACTGAAAAGTTTTCGCCTGCGGCGCCGCCTATCTTGTCCGTTCTTCCGTCTCGCATTGGTCAACAAAAATTCTGATCACCTTACCTTGGGACCATGAACTCTAATTTCTCTTTCTAGTAGATTACATTACAATTGTAATATTTCCATTGCCTCCTATATATTTTCCAATGCGAGGAGTTTTGGGGACGATATTTCCGGTGATAAGGCACTGTCTTGAGAATCCAAATCAGTCGTCAGAGGTTATGAATTAATTTTTCTGGGATTTGGGCCTATTTTTCGGTATAATTCCTGTACTATATGTGTGCACTTAGCGTGTGATTGATTTATGAAGAAAAGTGGTTAGTTAACTTAGATCAATGAAGCTGAAAAATCAGCTAAAATTTGTATATCCTTAAAATGTATTTATTCTAATTGGGCAAAATCTAAAGTAAAATTATTACTTAAGTGATATTTAAGGAGCTGTGGAGCTACCGAGGATAGTACTAATGCCAATGACTATAATATGTTTATAGATTTATTTGGAACAAATAAAACTCTGTAATAGCAATCTTTATTATTATACTATAGCTTTTATAAACAGTTGAGTTACTTTAGAGTTTTCATCGATTATTTTCTCAATAGCATTGAAGTGGTCTGTTTCCTTTAACAACAGGAAGTTTGAAGTTATTTTATTTTCCTGGAGTTTCTGATAAAACTGCTTGCCTTGGTTTAAAAACGCAGGTGAGTCGTTTTCTGCCACTATAACATAGAAACGTATATGAGCGGGACTGCAAATTTGCATATATTGCGGGCTCAGTTCTCTAGCAGCCTCTTCAGTTAAGTTTAATTTTTGGTTAATTACGGTTTTAGTTAATGGTGTAACATCGTAAAGGCCACATGACAAAAATGTTCCTTTGATTAGCTCTTGTTCTTCACTGGTTAGCACATTGATAAAGGCCGAATATAGGGATGCTATTAGGTGTGCTCCAACTGAATGTCCTGACAAATAGATTCCCCTAAAATAATAGGTCATTATGGTTAAGTATAAAATGTGACCAAAATGTTAAGATTATATGGGTAACAGAGCATGTAAAATAAAGCTTAAAGTTGCGCGCGGTCGAGTCTATAAAGCTCTCTGATACTAGTTATGATTTGTGATTAAATTAAAATGGAAATCGAATAAAGCTCTTTTTGAACATTAACTACTAATTCCATCAGCTTGTATTTAAAATGAAATTTTGTATAGTGTTTATGCAAGAGAAGTGTTGTATATAATCCAAGCACGTTTGGGTACTTGGGAAATGAGCATTGGGCAGCGCAGTCAGTTTTATTAGCCAATTAAAAACCACATGCTTACTTATACGAAAATCTATCACATTCGCTGTTAAAATAAATGTTCCCTTTAAGGCACAATGTGGTAAAAGGATATCTAAGATAATGAAAAGAATGTGTGTGGCTTTCATTATTAATGATTTTATAGCAATTTAAGTTTACCAATTATCACACGTTTTATTTTTGTAGCTCGAAAAAAAGAACTGTTTGTGCCAGTGTTATTTGACTGAACTACCAGAAGTTGCTAGCAAATGAAAATCGCAAGATGGTGAAAAATACACGTTTTTGTCCCTTAAAACTGTGCGTTTTGCGCATCATAGAAGGGACTTCGCCGATAAGGTCTATGGTATATTACTTAAGCATTTCATGTTATACCTGGATTTACATCTCTTTGCATACTCTATGCATCGTTTGACTGCCACCTCAATTTCAATCATTATGTCTTTTACTGTAACATCTGGACATAGTTCATAACCAAGTGCAATCACCTTTATGTTATGTTTATGCAAAACGCTTGCCAGGAAACCCTGGTTACTATGGTTGATTTCCTTGACTTGCCAGTAGCCTCCGTGCACGTGAATCAGTATTGGAGAGTCTAGAAAATAATGTTAAAAAATCAAAACAGGCTTTTTAACAAAAGGGAAGGAGGGATTAATGGCATTAAATAACAATTAGGTTACTCACAAATAAAACTTTAATTTAAAAAAGACGCCATAAAGGAATTGCAATAATAATCAGAATAATAAAAATAAATAAATTACAGTGCCGAACTGATGAAGAACAGGAAGAACTTCAAAAAAATATCAGGCACTAACGAACGGTTATCCAGTGAGTAGCTGAGTTAATATCCGCATAAAATACATCCAAAATAGTTTTGCTGATATAAATACATTTTTGTTTGGGATACTTTGGAGCTTCTCAGCAATATTCCGTAATCTTAGTTAGTGCGTACCTATAATGTGTGTAATAGAACTTGCCATCGACAGTGAGTGGGAAGCATTATTTATGCAAAACTGCTCAAGTATTACTATTCTGCTATTGAATGATACATCTTCATTATTGCTTACCGTCTGGAAGATCTATTCCAAAAATATCATATTTCTCTCTTGGTAGGAAGCCATAAGGTACGTCAAATTCACTTCTTACACATTTCGTGACTTTTGCCGTTTCTGAAAATTAAAGTGTTATTCTAGGTTATGATATTAGAAAGGTAATGTGAGTATATAGTGATGAAGAACTCCTGTATAAAGGTATATTTATTTCCTGATGTTATCTACTAGATGTTGCGTCATGAATGAAGATGTGGCAAAACCTAAAAATTTGTATACTTATCTACCCATGCGACCGGTTTCATGGATAAATAATAATGATAATACGGGAGGGAGTTTTTTAAGCAAACGACAATTTAAGTACTTTTAGATGTGGGTGCGCCCCCGCGTTTATTAAGATAACGTAGTTCTGCGTAGAAAATTAAGACATTTGGTCAATTTAAATGAGCGGATATATCAACATCTTAAACTCTATGGCTTTGGCAACTCTAGCTAATTTATGCAAGCATGCACAAGTTACGGAAGTCTAAAGTTATATACAAATGTACATGAATCGTGACAGTTTGGAATAGCATCACAATGAGACGTTCAGTGTGGTATTGTAGAATATATTAGGTATATTGTACAAAATCATATGTGACACACTGGACTATGTAGGAATAACGACTCAGATTGCTTTACTGTATCGAGTTGTCCGTATTTCTTTATTTATCTGAGTTAAGATACTTAACTTGATAGATAACACCATTCACTTCTTTACTTTTAAAACTCAATAATTAAAATATTTAAATGCATTAATAAATGCTAAACAAGCAATGCAACCCCTCAATGTTACGTTTTGCGCGCCATTAAAAAATTATTGTCACCAGATTCTTACGGAGTGGAAGAAGACATCAGAAAGAAGACAAACTTCACTTGTAAAGGATGCGCTTTTCATGGTTTTTTTAATGAACCTGCAAGAAAAGCTTGAAGAGGGCCAAATCGAGTCCCAGAACTTAGTGTCTGGATGACAGTGTGAACAACAACGTAAGAGACTACAAGTGGAGCCTGGAAAAAGTGTAGTTGCTGAAGGCTTAACTAGACCAGCTACTTCCGGCGTACAATAGAAACAAAAAAAAAGCTTTTTATGATAGTGTCACGCACACACACTAAAGGGAGATCCTATGACGCACGGTTCTTGAACAGTTGCAGGTAATTAGGGGAAAACAGATGTCTTGGGAGTGAATTCCACAGTGATGCATTGCGTCAGACAAAAGAGTTCTTGTAAAGCGATGTTGTAAGTGTTTCCAGTTGTACGACGAACTGTTGCGCTCTTGCCGTCTGTTGTGATTGTCTGACAGGCGCTGCCTGAGGCGGGCCAAATCCTGGGAACATCTGCCCTGAAAGTATCTATAAAACAGGGACATCTCGACCACATGTCTGCGCGGTGTGCCAGACTATCCAGATTGTGGGAGACGTACAGCTCTCTTCTGAATGGAATCCAGCAGTATTAGGGTATGGTTTGGTGCAGCACCCCAGATGTGTGAACAGTATTCTAAGCACGGTCTTATTTGCGCTTTGTAGAGCAAGAGCAACTGCTGCGTTGTATACAGTTTTTTGTTGCTAAATAGCGCACCAAACTTCTGGGAGGCTGATTTAGCGATGTTAGCAACATGGTCATGCCAGGACATATTGCTGTCGACCGAGACACCCAGTAGTCCGATTGACAAGGATGAAGGAATGGTCGATCCTGTCATAATGATGTCAGGCCCCGCCGTATTGGCTCTCTTGGTAAACGTGGCTGCTTGGGTCGTTGCTGCATTGAACTGGACCAAATTTCTGTCGTCCCAAGTTTGAACTTTCTCCAGGTCTTGATTAATTGATGCAATCTGCTCCTGTCTGCGATGATAAGTCTCAGTCGATGGTGAGGGTTTTTCTGATCTAAATCGGGAGACACTGTCATCTGCAAAACTGTAAACAGGATTATTCGTTTCGGTCAGCAGGTCACTAAAATAGATGAGGAGCAGAGTTGGTGAAAGTATTGCGCCCTGAGGGACGCCCACGTTAATGGTGAATGTGTCTGAGATGTGTCCACCAACTGCAACGTGCAGATATCGGTTCTTAAGGAAACTGGCAAGCCAGCTGCAGAGAGAGGCTGGCAATCCGAAAGACTGCAGTTTGTTGAGCAATCCGTCATAACAAACTTTGTCGAATGCCTTCGAAATATCCAACGCAATCGCTCGAGACTCTCTGTAGTTCTTAATTGCTCTACTCTATATATGATTGACATATGCCAATATATCTCCTGTCGATCCATCTTTGCGAAAGCCGTATAGATTATCGCTGATTCTTCTGTTGTTCTCGAGGTACTTGATTAGTTGCTGATTGACTACACGTTCCATGACTTTGGAGATTATTGGAAGCAAGGCAATTGGGCGATAGTTTGAGGACGTGGTTTTCTTGCCCTTTTTGGAACAGGTTGCACTCGAGCGACTTTCCAAGAATATGGGTAAATCCCTTTTCGGTAGGACAGAGAAAAGAGTCTGGAGAAAACGTGTGTTAGTTCATTGGTGCAGTTCTTTAACACGATGGCAGGTATTCCGTCCGGTCCTGATGCCTTTTGCGTATCTAGTTCTTTAAGGATTTTACGAATATCACGGTGATGAAACTTGACTTCTGCCATGGCAGTGTTGGTGTTCGATATGGTGGGGAGAGCCTAAGGCAGAGTGCGATGAAAACATTTTGGCAAGCATATTTACTTTTTCCTTGGCTGTAGTCGCCGTGATGCCACGTTCGTCTGTCAAAGGTGGGAGAGACCTTTTTGTAAAGATATTGCTTACTGCCTCTGCGACCGACCAGAAATTTCAGGAGGCACTGGGGCATTGCAAAAATCCTTTGATTGTGTTTGTCCTTAGTTTCGTCGATCATCCGCTTGCATTCGTTTCTCGCTTCGGCAAAATAATTGCGACTTTCAGCGGTCTGATTCTGCTGCCAGTACTTGTATGCTTGCTGTTTCCTACCTACAGCTCTTTCGCATCTTCTGCTTGCAGAACATTGTCGAAGGCAATCTTCAGAATAATTCAGTCAATACAGAAGAAGAAGAACACGCCCTTTCTGATAACAATTCGACTTTCCAAAATTGACTGAAAATGAAGCTTCCATCCAATCGAATCTTATTGACAGCGAACAGTGATCTACCACTATACCACTTTCAAAAAATGTTGGAAAATGAATTTTCCATCCAACCAAACCCAAGAGTTGAAGGCTATGGAATTGTTGAGTACAGCGCGAGGAAAGAGAAAATACATAGGCCAAGTAATGTGTCATGTAGAGTTTTAAAAAAATCTAGCAAATCAAGCAAGTTATTGGTTACCCTTAAAAAAAGACACTGATGATTTAAGTAGTGACATTATTGTTAAAGTGCTTACTACGTCCAAGGTTGAAGGTATTCTTAGTAGGATATTCTATTCGGATCTACTATGTGGATCATACGTTTTTTTTAAATTTTGTCTCGAATAGCCTCGTTCTACGGCACCGACTCTCGACCAGACCCTTTTCCTCTACACAAATCATGTCGGTGCGCCTCTAATCAACGGCAATTTTAACAGAAAAATATGCAAAAAGTAGCCACTTTAGAGCCGTAAGTTTTTATTGTTTTGCTGAAGCCTCGGAGCACGTGCCTCTGCCGCAAACTATGTATGTATTTGACCATTTAATTATTGAAAAGTGTTTGAATTTTCTTTAGCATATTGCAGCAGATTAAAGATATATATAACTTGTGTCTATCGCTCCCCTGCGTCGTGTTTGGCAGAGTTTCTGGGGGGCTTGGAGGCACTTCTGAGTCAGCTTCCTCCCCTTGCTTTCTTCATTTTAACCGGTGACTTTAACATTGACTACACTTCCAATGCCAGTATTTCAATTAAAAACATTTTATTGAGTTTTAATTTGAAGATGCATGTTATGGAGCCAACCAGAGTAACTAGTACACGCTCTTCTACCTTGGATTATGTGTGCTCTAATGTTGAAAACGTTTATTGCAAGGTACTGAATGCTTCAATTTCGGACCATGAGGCTGTCGTGGCAGGGTTTAAATTGTCCTTTGATTCTCAGCGATCTATTAAACGTCGAGGTCGATTGTTTTGCAGTGGGAATTTCATTAAATTCCGCAATCTTGGTGAGGTGACTGTTTGGGTAGCTCCTGATTCTACAGATGCATTTAATTCCTTCTACAATGCCCTGATTAATATTTTTAACTCGGCCTTCCCCATTGTAAAAATTAAGAATAAAGTTAAAAAAGGTTGGTTGACTAATCCCCCTGATTAGAACCTCTGCCAGGAATTTGAGATGCCTCAAATATCTAAAAAAGTTTGTTGGTTACAGTACTTCCTTCAACTTATTTTTGTCTAGATACCGGAATATTTACTGAAAAGTTATTAAATGTGCGAAAAACGTTTATTTCAACAAAAGAATTGCAAGTTCGAACAATACACAGAAAGAGGCGTGGTCGATTATCAATGAGATTAGGGGAAAGAATGGTCGCTCGCAAGTCTCTTCTTCTCATTTGTCTCCTGACGATTTCAATAATTTTTATTGTTCGGTTGCTGACGTATTATCTTCTCAGCTCGATCCTGGTATTAATCCCCTGGAATACCTATCGGGCAGGAGGGTCTTAAGTTCTTTCTTTTTGGCACCAGTAAGTGTCTCTGAGGTTGTAGACACTCTTAGGCTTTTCAAAAGTAAGAATTCTTCTGGCTTTGATGATATTTCTGTTAAGATCTTACTTCATCTCAATGATGCTGGGCTGCAAGGACTTGCGGTAGCCATAAATGACTCTTTTGAGAGGGGTGAGTTTCCCAGTATTCTTAAACAAGCTATGGTTGTACCTCTGTACAAGGGATGTGACTCTAATTCTCCAGAAAACTTTCGTCCTATCTCTCTTCTGCCTTCTCTTGGTAAGCTAATAGAAAGACTCGTTAAAAAAAGAGTGCTTTCATTTCTCACTGCAAATAAAATCCTATCCAGTTCTCAATTTGGCTTCCAGAGTGGAAAATCAACTTCGGATGCTATTTTCTCTCTTCTTGAAGACATTTATTTAAGTATAAATGAGAATCTACTTTCAGCAGCAGTATTTTGCGACTTGTCAAAGGCATTCGACTGTGTCGATCATCATCTGTTGCTCCAGAAGCTGGAGGTTTATGGATTTAGGGATATAACTCTCAATTGGTTTAAATCCTACTTGCATGGCCGTAGGCTGTGAGTGTCATATCAAAGCAGGGTCTCTAACTCAATGCCAATAAATTGTGGCGTGCCCCAGGGCTCCGTTCTTGGCCCTATCCTCTTTTTGATCTATTTCGATGATCTTGCCTCCATTCTAATCAAGGGAATTGTTGGGCTCTTTGCGGATGACACTTCTATTGTTTGGCGTGCGAGTGATGTTGGGGTTTTGGAGAGAATGATCAATGCTGATTTAGTTCGCATAAGAACCTGGTGTAATAGCAACAATTTATCATTTAACATACCAAAGACTAACATGTTGAGCTTCATTGGGCGGTGACCAAATACTTCCTGCTGCTGGTGCCAAATTCTTGGAGGTGACACTGGATGAGAGTTTGAAGTTTGAGGAGCACATCAAGGCTCTTTCAGTTGGGCTATCCTCTGGTTGCTATGCCTTGAGAGTGCTTCCTTACCACCTGAGGCCACCCGTCTTGAGATCGGCTTATTTTTCTCTAATAGGATCTCGCGTTATTTATGGTATAGCTATCTGGGGATGTTGCAGTGCTGCCAGCTTCGCTTCAATGTTTATCTTGCAGAAACGAGCTCTTAGGTTTATGTTTAATATTTCGTTTCGGCATTCTTGTAAACCTATTTTTATTTCACAAAAGATCTTGACTGTTCCATGTTTGTATTTGCTAGAGAGTGTTTGTCTAGTTTACAAGAAGTATTTCAACTCTTTGGATCCTGTCCGACCATATCGCACTAGGCAAGTGAATGTTAATTCCTTTATTGATTCCCCGAAGTGCTCTGGTTATGAAGTCCTTTGTCTTCTTTGCTAAAAAAGCCTTTAATCACCTTCCTTTAAATATTAGGTCCTCTGATTCTTACAGGGTGTTTAGAGGGAGGGCAAAGGAATTACTTTTGAGAAAGGCTTACTATGATGTTGCCGAATTCCTTGATGATTCCTTGTAAAACGGGCGCGTGTTGTTTATGTCTATTTTTTATATTTTTATTTGTATATGTAAATTTTATTAACAAGTTGTCCGTTGTTGGACTATTTATACCTATTTTCTATTTTTTATGTTCCTTGTACTTGGTACTGTATGTGTATAATTTACTTATTTGATCCTTATCAAACTTTTTTGTACCTATCTAAAAAATTTTTATGTTTAGCTTTGTAAATGAGATTTTTATCATTTTATAATAAAGCTTTTTTGACTTTGACTACCAGGCAAGCTGCATCGCGAAAATTCAAAAAGATTTTACATTTTTAAATTACAAAGTATCTTTCAAAACTCTAATTAATTTAATATTTTCCAAAGTTTCATCTGAGGAGCAATGCAATGCTGCTGTATGGGTGAGAGCGCCTCCCTTCAAGCTTTTCTGTAGTAGTTTAAGTGAGATAGGTACTTGAATGAATAATCCACATTTCAATATTTTGACATTACTTGGCATATGTATTTTCTCTTTCTTCGTGCTGTACTCAACAATTCCATAGCCTTCAACTATTGGGTTTGGAGAGATGGAAAATTCATTTTCCAACATTTTTTGAAAGTGGTATAGTGGTAGATCACTGTTCGCTGTCAGTAAGATTCGATTGGATGGAAGCTTCATTTTCAGTCAATTTTGGAAAGTCGAATTGTTATCAGAAAGGGCGTGTTCTTCTTCTTCTTCTGTATTGACTGAATTATTCTGAAGATTGCCTTCAAGAAAGGCGACAATACGAACATGGAGAACTATAGGCCAATCAGTCTCCTATCTGTCCTTTACAAGTTGTTAACGAAAATCATTACAAACCGCCTGAGCCAGAAATTTGATTTTTACCATCCAATCGAACAGGCCGGATTTAGAAAAGGTTTCAGCACCATCGATCATATCCAGACAATACGCACGCTAATAGAGAAGTGCGCGGAGTATAATGTCCCACTACATATGGCCTTTGTGGACTACCGGAAGGCATTCGACTCAATCGAAATCTGGACAGTGATGAGAGCGATGAACGGAGCTCGCGTGGATTAGAGGTATGCCAACTTACTCAAGTACATATACGAAAATGCCACTTTACAGGTGAAAATTAATGAAGACTGGATCACTGGAAAGATTCCCGTGAAAAGGGGCATTAGGCAGGGTGACACAATCTCACCTAAGCTATTTACTTTAGCTTTGGAGGATGTGTTTAAATGTTTGTCTTGGGAGGGGAGAGGTATCAATATAGACCCCTGTCAGACTAGGGACCACCAAAGGAAAGAGTCTGAGGCCGATGCATCCAGTGGAAGCGGCCCTAGGTGGTAGATGCATACGCCTACTCGCATCGTCCGGTGAAAGACCACCCCACCAGAACTGGGAAGCGCTAAGTGGTTTTCCCGAATCACGTTCCGTTTCCGCGCTGGTGGTTCCGGGTTCCACAGTAGGAATATAATAATATGGACATGATGGTGCTTCCAGGATCAAAATATTCCGGAGGTAAAATCCCCGGCCATTCGGATCTCCGGGCGCTGGGTGGCCCTGGGAGCCCTTCATTCCGCATTTCACAGACAGCAAAGATACCGAACCAATTTAGAATTGATTTCTGCAACATAAGAGGCCTAAATACAAACATAAATTCGGTACACCAACATCTACATGCAAATAGACCACACATAATAGCCCTTACAGAAACACAAGTATGTTCTACAACAACAACAGTGAACTACCCTTATCCTGGTTACGAGTTACATACCCGATTTAGACATAAGTTCGGAATATGCCTTTTTGTCCGAAGCGACCTATCATGCCACCGAGAGGAAACACTCGAACCGAACAACCTTGACGTCATGTGGCTCAAGTTCACCGCCAATGGATTAACCAAGTTTATATGTTGTCTCTATCGCCCTCCGAGCGATAGAGCCTACCAAAGCTTTTTTTCAACACTAGCTACCACTTTTGACTCAATACAGGTTGATCACCCCAGTTCAGAAATAATCGTTCTGGGAGACTTCAACGCCCACAACACCAACTGGCTCAAACATCACAACAAGACCGACATCGAAGGTAGAGACGCTGAAGCATTCGCCATCAGCTGCGGGCTTACTCAAATTGTAGACGAACCAACTCGAATCTCAGAGAGGGCCGAATTCGCCGCCCTCCTGGATCTTTTTCTAACCACCAATCCTGACCAGTACACAGTTACAGATGGTCCGCCATTAGGTACTTCCGATCACAAACTTATTACAACGGTTTGTGAATTGCCACTCATACAGAAGGATCCACCATTGCCTCGCAAAATCTGGCATTACAATTCTGCAAACTGGGACGATCTAAGGGAGTTCTACCTAGATTTTCCTTGGCTCGACGTCTGCTTTGGCGCTGACGACCCATCAGTCTGCTGCGAAAAGATCACGCAAGTAATCTCCTCAGGAATGGAAGCATACATCCCAAATTCCATCAAGTTACCATCAAAAGGAAAGCCCTGGTTCGACAGAAGATGCGAAAGAGCTGTGGGTAGGAAACAGCAAGTCTACAAGTACTGGTATCAAAATCAGACCGCTGAAAATCGGAATTATTTTGTCGAAGCGAGAAACGAATGCAAGCGTATTATCGACGAAACTAAGGACAAACACAATCAAAGGATCAGGAATAAACTTTTGCAATGCCCCAGTGGCTCCAGGAATTTCTGGTCGGTAGCAAAGGCAGTAAGTAACCACTTTACAGAAACGTCTCTCCCACCTTTGACAGACGAACGTGGCATCACGGCGACTACAGCCAAGGAAAAAGCAAACATGCTCGCCAAAATGTTTTCTTCGCACTCTACCTTAGACGTTCCCCAAGGCAAGACTCTCCCCACCATGTCGAACATCAACACTACCATGACAGAAGTCAAATTTCATCACCGTGATATTCGTAAAATCCTTAAAAATCTAGATACGCAAAAGGCATCAGGACCGGACGGAATACCTGCCATCGTGTTAAAGAACTGCGCCAACGAACTAACACCCGTTTTTCCAGGCTTTTTTCTCTGTCTTACGGAAAAGGGATTTACCCATCTTCTTGGAAAGTCGCTCGAGTGCAACCTGCAAAGGCAAGAAAACCACGCCCTCAAACTATCGTCCAATTGCCTTGCTCCAACTGCAACTGCTCAAGTACCTCGAGAACAACAAAATAATCAGCGATAATCAATACGGCTTTCGCAAAGAGAGATCGACAGGAGATATATTGGCCTATGTCACTCATATATGGAGTAGGGCAATTGAGAACTACGGAGAGTCTCGAGCGATTGCGTTGGATATTTCAAAGGCATTCGACAGAGTTTGGCATGACGGACTGCTCAACAAACTACCGTGCTTCGGACTGCCAGCCTCTCTCTGCAGCTGGCTTGCCAGTTTTCTTAAGAGCCGATCTCTGCACGTTGCAGTCGATGGACATATCTCGGACACATTCACCATCAACGCGGGCGTGCCTCAGGGCGCAATACTTTCACCAACTCTGTTCCTCATCTATATTAATGACCTGCTGACCGAAACAAATTATCCTGTTTACAGTTTTGCAGATGACAGTACCCTTGTCTCCCACTTTAGATCAGAAAAACCCTTACTAGCGACTGAGACTCATCACCGCAGACAGGAGCAGATTACAGCAATTAATCAAGACCTGGAGAAAGTTCAAACTTGGGGCGACCGAAATTTGGTCCAGTTCAATGCAGCAAAGACCCAAGCAGCCACGTTTACCAAGAGGGCCAATACAGCGGGTCCTGACATCATTATGGCAGGGTCGACCATTCCTTCATCCTCGTCAATCAGACTGCTGGGTATCTCGGTCAACAGCAATATGTCCTGGCATGACCACGTTGCTAACATCGCAAAATCAGCCTCCCAGAAGCTTGGTGTGTTATGTCGCAACAAAAAACTCTATACACCGCAGCAGTTGCTCTTGCTCTACAAAGCGCAAATAAGACCGTGCTTAGAATATTGCTCACATATCTGGGGTGCCGCACCAAAGCACACCCTAAAGCTGCTGGATTCCATTCAGAAGAGAGCTGTGCGTCTCGTCGGCGACCCGGAGTTGACCCGGAATCTAGATAGTCTGGAACACCGCAGGCATGTAGCCGAGATATCTCTGTTTTACAGATACTTTCACGGCAGATGTTCTCAGGATTTGGGCCGCCTCATCCCGCCCCTAGCAGCTCCTGTCAGACAGTCACGACAGACGGCAAGAGCGCACCAATTCGTCGTACAACTGGAAACACCTAGAACATCGCTTTACAAGAACTCCTTTGTCTGGCGCACTGCATCACTGTGGAACTCACTCCCAGGACATCTGTTTCCCACTAATTACAACTTGCAAATATTCAAGAGCCGTGTCAATCAACATATTCGCACACACACCGCTCGTCGAGCGCCATAGGGTCTCCCTTTAGCGTGTGTGCCACTGCCATAAAAAAAAAAAAAAGACGGGAAACGCCTCAATCACCTGCGATTTGCTGATGATATCGTTCTCCTCAGCAGCGACACAAGTGAACTGTCAACAATGATCCAGGAACTGAAAAATGCTTCCCAGGCTGTAGGCCTTCAAATGAACCTTCAAAAGACTAAAATTATGAGCCCTGACAATATGAAGGTCTCCATCGAAAACCAGGATCTGGAAATTGTCAAAGAATACATATATCTAGGACACAACATCAAACTTGGAAAATCAAACATCAGAGATCACCAGAAGAATTAATCTCACCTGGATGGCGTTTGGAAAGCTTAGATCTTTCGAAACTCGACCATTCCAATCAATCTAAAGAGGAAGGTTTACGATGCGTGCATCCTCCCAGTGACAACATGCGGACTCGAGACGGTGACACTTACATTAGGAAGTGCCAACCGTCTCCGGGTCTGTCAAAGAGCAATGGAGAGAGCTATGCTTGGAGTGAGTCTGAGAGACAATATAAGGAACGACGAGATAAGGAGAAGAACGAAGGTCTGTGACGTTGTCGAGTGGATAGCGAGATTGAAGTGGCGTTGGGCAGGGCACGTTGCTAGGAACAACATAAAATGGACCACAACACATGCAATGGCGTCCAAGAGACTCAAAAAGAAGTGTCGGACGTCCTCAGGCGAGATGGCGAGACGACATCCAAAAACATGCCGGGAAAAACTGGATTCAAACCGCCCAGGAAAGATCGGCATGGAAAACACTGGAAGAGACCTTTGTCCAGGAGTGGATATCTAGAGGCTAAAGAAGAAGAAGAAGAAGAAGAATATTTTGACTCCCTTTATATTAAAGACGGTTGGTGCACTGTGCAGACAACCCTATCTGCCTAATAACATTTATCCTCATAAAAATATACAGTAGTTTCCATTTAAAGAAATTGTCTCTGAAATACGGGTTCCTTGCAAAAAACTCTATGAAGTATTTTTTTCCTTTTTTGGTTTAGCATGTAGGATATAGAAAAACTGTCAGTTAAATGAAGATCCCTGTACAATAAAAGATCGTCTGCAATAAAATTGTCAAGTCCGGTACTGCATGAACCGGCAAATATTGATGTTGTACTAATTAGAGGTCATAATGAAATGCTAGAATTATTCATTTTGCTAACAATTATAGTTTATAATAATTATAATGTTTACATGAAATAGATCTCTCATGCGTTTATGCATCATATATAATTAGTATAATCGGCCGGCTTTTATTTCAAATTTTGTGTTACTTTTGATGCTTTAGTGATCAAAAACCCAATTCATCAGGAGCATTATAAGATCCTTTACACAAACAGTGCACTATATAAAAATCGGCCTTTCCCATTGGTCGATCCGCATGGCCCTCCGCTCGCTTCGCTCGCTACAGGGGCTCAAGAAAAGGAAACTAACCAGGTGCTAACCCAATCTAACCCAAGACATACCCAAAATCAAGAAAAAAATCTGTTTAGAAACATAATCTTAAAAAAAAATAAAAAAAAAGCAACGGGGTTCGAACCCGCGTTTTCCAGGTGAGACCCAACGATCTAAACCTCTACACCACAAGAGCTCTTGATAGAAATCGATTGCATCACGCAAACATACCGTAATACGAGATGGATCGACCAATAGGAGAGGTCGATTTTTACATAGTGCACTATTTGTGTAAAGGATCTTTAAATGCTCATCAGGACATAAAAAGCATGAGATCAATACATTAGGCGAAATGACAATGACTTGGATTGATGAGATCTCTTATTTAATAATATAAAATAGTGTGGAATAGAATTCATGATGAATACCTACCAATAGAAATAGGAGTAGGTAAATATAGACAGCTACTTACCTTTAGTAAAGAATTTTATATGCTCCTCCAAGACCTGATCAAGAGGAAATCTCTTTTGCCAGTGATGTGGAAAATACAACTTGTCCAGTTCGGTCAGTTGGACCTCGGCTTCCGTCATCTCTCAGAGCTTACTCAATGAAAATAAATCTTGAGTATAGTTAGGCTTAAAACAATTTTCTATTTCATTGCTTAGAAACGCGATATTTGACTGCGCTTTGCAACATGAATAAACGCAGTTGATATTGTTTTACCATGATTTGATTTAAATGTTTTTACTAATATCAAATTAGCATTTAATTTTAGAAATCTAGTAGAAGACCTTGGTGGTAAAGAAATTAAGTATTATTAAGTCATGCATGCGACACAAGCAGGGTCGGAATTATTCGATTTGTTTTACTATCTATGGCGCTACCTAATAAAGCAAGGATGTTGCAGATTTACGCACGCCCACCCTTTCTTTATGAATGTAAATAATGTCACATCAACTCTAGGCGAATGCGACAATCCCATGATTAAAAAAAGAGTACTTTACGCATGATTAGTACACAATTTTTTTTCTACTATCGCAGTATATGAAAAAATTAAAATATTATTAAATTACTCTAACCACTTATGCGTAAAATACATTATTTTATTCAAATTCAAATTCAAAATATGCTTTTTTGTCCAAAATACATAATCTAACTTATTGACAAAGCTTTGAAATACAAAAATGAAAATAAATCAATAAAACAGATGTAGTGTAAAATAACATTAAAATTAAGGAACACAAGGCAATTAGATACATTCCAGACTAAAAATTGAGTTAAAAACATAATAAAATTAGATTAGATTTAGATTTAGATAACGAAAAATGTAATAATAGGTTATTTAATAATACATTTTTTTACACATACTTAACACATTTACTAAAACATTTTAGGACAAACATAACTATAGGGTACAAACATAGGTTATTAACATAGTCACTGTCAGAAACAGTATTACATCAAAAGATAAAAATAAGACCCAATTAACAATAAAATAATATGAGTAGTAGCATTTTATAATAAAAGACAAAATGGTACTGCTTAACATTCAGTCCGTTAGAAATAAGGTTAATGAGCTCTCTGTATTGCTTGGTGATCTTGATAATCCTGATATTTTACTTCTAACAGAGCACTGGCTCCGCTCTGGTGAAACTCTATATATTGAAAACTATATTCCTGTATCAATTTTTAATAGAGTTAAATCAGTACATGTAGGTACTGCTATTCTAATTCATGAAGAATTGTTTAGAAAAGTAAATATAATGGATTACAATGACATCGATTTTTTGTTAGTTGAATGTGAATTTGAATTTTCAATCGTACAGTGTAAGAAATTACAAATATTTATTGTGTGTATATACCGTCTCCCTAATTCAAATGTTAAAATGTTCTTGAATCGCTTAGAAATTTTATTAAATAGTTTGCCAGTTAGTGGAAGAATAATTTTGACAGGAGATTTTAATGTACATTTTGATAAGCCTGCATTGTCAGATACTATTATTTTGCTAAATAATTTGTTAGTGTCATTTGACCTAAAAATGCATGTTTGTACCCCGACAAGAGTGACACAGCACTCTAGCTCACTGATGGATTATGTTTGTACGAATTTTTGTGCTGGGGATGTTCTTACCAGGGTGGTTACTTCTTCTCTATCAGACCATGATGCTGTGGTTTGTAGTGTTCCACTTAATATCTGTATAAAAACTAAAGACAAAAAAATGGGAAGAATCTACAGTCCACATATTACGATAAGTTTAAAGCTCTTTGCAGAGAGGCTCCATGGGATTCAGACTTGCGTGGGACTGATCCTCTTGAGGCATTTCATTGCAGATTGTCAAGGTTATTTAACTTAGCATTTCCTCTAAGGCCAAAAAAATCTAGGCAGAAAAAACCATGGATTACAAGGGGTATACAGACATCAGGTAAAAATCTGAGATTTTTGTGTATGCTTAGAAAGTTTTACTGTGAGCCGTTTTTCCTCGAATATTTTAATAAATACAGAAGCGTTTATCGAAAACTAGTAAAGTTTGCCAAACAATCATGTCTAGCTAAAAGACTAGCTGAATCCAAAAATAGGCAAAAAGAGTGTTGGACCATTATTAATAGTATTCGTGGAAAGAATTATACTAACAACTCTTGCACATTAAGTCCAAATAAAGTCAATCATTTTTACTGTTCGGTTGCAGATGAACTGATTGCTTATTTACATCCCACCATGAATCCCTTAAGCTTTATGAGTGATAGGATTAGAGAATCTTTCTATTTAGGCCCCACAGACTCAGTAGAGGTTAGAAAGACCATTGCTCAGATTGGGAGGAAGAATTCCTGTGGTTTGGATGGTTTATCTACTAAACTACTCGAACAACTGCCAGACCAGTCTATTGATGCTCTGACTGAATGTATAAATATCTCCTTTTCATGTGGAAAATTTCCCAAGTGCCTCAAAACTTCACTTATTATTCCACTTCATAAAGGAGGCAACCTTGATGACCCTGGTAACTTTAGACCTGTTTCTCTACTCTCAACAATCTCGAAAATTATTGAAAAATTGGTAAAAACTAGAATGGTAGGATATTTAGATTACCATGGTATTTTATCAGAGTCTCAATTTGGGTTTAGGTCGAACAAAAATACTACTGATGCTATATTTACTTTTTTGGATACTCTTTATGGAAAAATTAATTGTGGGATAGCTTCTGCAGCTCTGTTTTGTGACTTGACAAAGGCTTTTGATTGTGTCAGTCACAGAGTATTGCTGGGGAAGCTTGAACATTATGGTTTCAGGGGAGTTACGCTTGATTGGTTCAATTCATTCCTTTGTGAACGGTACCAAATTGTGTCTGTAAAGGGTCAAAGGTCAGAAACTTCTTCAATAAAACATGGTGTTCCTCAAGTTCGGTGTTGGGACCACTTCTGTTTCTACTATATATAAATGATTTAGCTAAAGTCGATATTCAAGGTAAATACACAATTTTCGCAGATGACACAACTGTTATTTGGCATGGAAATGATGATACAGGACTTTCCAACATAGTTTATGAGGATTTAATAAAAGTCAAACAGTGGTGTGACTCAAATCATTTGCTATTAAATATCTCTAAGACCAATGTGTTGGAATTTCAATGTTCTCTGATGGAATTTCATCTATGTGATGCTGTTATACAAAGACAGGAGGAGAGTAGGTTTCTGGGAGTATATATTGACAAAAATTTAAAGTTTAAAACTCACATAAAAGATCTCTCTAGGAGGCTTGCTTCTGCTTACTTTGCCCTTCGCATCATAACTAACAACTTACCATATGAATATGGTAGAACAGCCTATTTTGCTTTGATTGGATCTCGGCTTCACTATGGTAGTGCCTTTTGGGGTTTTTGTTCTCAATGCTTATTTAATATTTTGTTTGTGTTACAAAAAAGAGCTGTACGATATTTGGCAAAAGTGGGGCCAAGGGAACACTGTAGGCCTCTATTTATTTCACATAAATTCTTAACTCTTTCTTCTATTGTAATTTTAGAATCTGCATGCTTAAGTCACAAACACAAACATTCATTGATGTCTACTCCACATTGCCATGATACGAGATATTCGGATCAGGCGAATATTCCTTTACCACTTCCACACTATGAGCTAATAAAGAGTTCATTTTGGTATATGGGAAAAAAGATATACAATCACCTTCCTCAGGGTATTAAAGGCATTGAGACTTCTTCCAAATTTAGGCATATGGTAAAGGATTTGCTTTTGCCGTGTGGATTTTATACCCTGGGGGAATATTTTCAGCACGATTTTGACCTTTGACTGAGACTTGTCACTACTAAATGTTGATTTTCTTATATAGTTTTATTTTATTGTTAAAATTTCATATTAAGTAAATAATTATGTGACTTTAATATTCGTTGTCTAGTTCTCTGATTTTAACCATCATGTGATAAGTTAGCTGTTATTGTTTTATTTTATTTGGTAAGTTTAATGTTTTTTTCAAATTAGATACATTAGGGTTCGGTGTAACTAGTGATAAAGCTTGAATATTTATAGACTACAATTTTCTTTGCTTTATCAACAAGAACTATAGGATCTTAGACAATAAAGCTTTTATTGACTTTGACTTTGAGGGAAAATGTAAAAACATCCATTTATAGGTCAAAAAAATTAAGGTTCTTTTTTTCGAGAGAGAGAGAGAGAGAGAGAGAGAAAGTTTTTTTTATATAGAAAACCGAGGCCAGTTTACAAATGATGATGCCCTTTATACAGGATGAGCTAACTGAATTTATACTTTTCGCCATTTTGAATTTTGACACTAGCATGAGATATAAGGCATTTAAAGTCTCATTCGGATTACCCTGTACATCTTGTCAGTCTCTGTAATATATTAATCGAATAATAACTGCCTAGTTTACAATAAATATATATTATGCCGATCTGATGCTATATTCACTTTTCACGCACGTGTTTTCATCAGTGGCTTAGCTAAGATGGTCGAGCGCACGCTTAAGCTACGGATTCCCAGGAGAGTCGGCCGGAGGCCGAATCGAAAGCGGAGCGAAAACCGAATCCGCGGCGCTCTATTCCGCTCCGCCGATATCCACCTTCAACCGAACCCAGCCGACGCCGAAAACGGACCAAAACCGCACGAAATCTTTCTACCGAGTCTGACCGACAACTCTAGGAAACCGCCTTCATTTCAATATCATTGTATTCAATGGATGTCCGCAACGGTTGGTTTCCGCTAACAGACAGTTCTAGGAAACGGTAGCTTTTGCATGCGAGAGGTATCGGCACGGAACATTAGACTAGAAGGTTCACCTTAAGCCCCGCCCCCAGTATTTCCCTCCTCGCCTCGTCGCGGAACCTGGTGAAATGCTGGTTAACCGCTCAGGCCTCCTGCCACGTTTCACCCCGTCTCGTCTAAAGTCTGGCGTCTCGCCTTTGTAAGCGCTACATCAAAAGTCCCGACTGAGAGTGTAGGTGCCTTCTAGTCTCTTGTTAATGTTCGGTGGTATCGGAAGCGACGCCCTACGCCTCCAAGACTTTTTAAAAACTTTTATTTAGTTTCTTAATATTAATCTGGTCTTGTTGCAGTTTTCACTTCTGTCGTGTGGTCTTAGGCACACACCGTTTTGTATTTAACGTTTTTTCTCCGTTCGGGATTAATCATTTAAATAAAACTCATTTTAGTATAGTATTATATTTATTAATATTAGATATTTCTTAAATTTACTTACAGATAAAACTTTTGACATTTAATTGTTTATCACAGAAAACTCCAGTGGAAATATTTATACATAGTTCAGTTGATGAGTTTTGTAACAATTATAAAAATGTGTTACCTTCCTATCTACAAATCAAGAAGCTATTCCTAGTTTAATTTATGGTTGTGGTCAAATTTAATGTGGTTTTAATTAAAGTGTTTCGTTTTTTAGGAGGAGCATATTTCTGACAATGTGTTTTATGATTGGTTAGGTAGTTGCTTCTTGCTTTGTAGGTATAGCCTCTTGATTCTAAGTTCAAATTGGGCAATTATTTAGGTATGATATACTTCGAATTTTTACTCTTGCGGGTGATAATATATGTTGGTTTGTGGGTAGAAAAATTAAGTACAATGTTGGGGTTTTGGATCTTTTGGCATATAACGCTATGTCACAGTTTCACACCACAGTATGTATCACAAGATTATGTATTTGGTATTATAGTAGTGTAGGACTGTGGTACAAAAAACCTCCGCCATGCTAAAGGGTCTATCGCTACGGTATGTAGGAGGTTTGACAAATACGGCTTAGACCTGGCTCTCTTACGAGAGCCCTAGTTACACGTAAAAAGGATATCATGATTAAAACCCAACCAAGGTAAAGTATTAGACATAGAAGTTAACAATAAACCTCGCCCCTGTATTATATATAGTGATTTGGTAAAATGTACACTAGTATTGTTCCAGGTTTTGTAACTACGCCGACAGAGGAAGACACTAGAAGCTGGTTAGATGGCTCCGCAAATTTTCTAGGCGATGAGGCATGCCCACCACATAAACTAAGCAAATCAATCGCATATAAGGCAAGTGAGAGCCTCCAACTTATTATAGGATGTGGAGCAAATGCACGCCACACCTTACGGAGAATCATCAGAGATGAGTCATTTTAAAATGCATATTAACAGAAGGGATAATTATAGCTAAAGTAGGTAGTGAACCAAGTTTTGCCAGATCGATGAGGAGGGAAGGCCCAAACATATCTTTATCCTCGGAAAAAGCATGTGATAACATTGCTAAATGACCTGTGCCAAACGAACCCTCATCAGGTTCGGACTACAGACAGATCAGTTTTGATATAGTTACCTCACTGCGTATTTCAATAGGAACCCAAGAGAGACCAACTGGCAAAGATACTCATTGTCACTCAGGGAGTCTTAAAGAGGATCATGGTTGAAACGTACACAACTTTTTGAGGGCAGACGTAATAAATCTATCAATATCGCAGTCTGGAGGCTGATAACTCATAACCCCCTAAACCAATCTAATCTACGGTGGTGGCCATTATAAGCATTTAATTGGGGGAACTCAAGAGGACAGCGAGAAAATCTTTTAACAGAGCAAAAAGAACTAGAACTCAAACCGACTGGGAGTTTAAAAAACTAGTAAGAAAAAAACAGAGATAGGCCTGGGGGGCCTAGTGTGAGGAGATCGAAGATCACTCACAGACTGCACGGCTCTACAAAGTCCTCGCAAAAGACAAAGGTCGCGACCTAGGTCTACTAACAAGAGAGGACGGCACTAAAACCGCTAACCTACAAGAGAGTCTTGAACTGCTTATGCAGACCCATTTCCCTGGTTCGTCGGTAACACATGACAGGAACTGGCCAGACGAGACAAACTTTCAACCTACTGATTAGGACTGGCAAGGTGCCAACCAAATGGTCAGTGAAGACAAAATACGATGGGCAATACTAAGCTTCTCACCCTTCAAATCGCCAGGTACTGACGGCATCCGTCCAGCTCTACTACAGTGGGGCTTGGACGAGTTACTGCCGCACTTGGTAAAGGTGTTCTGGGCATGTCTAGCGCTGCGCTACATACCGAAGGCATGGAGAGAAGTAAGAGTGGTGTTCATACCAAAAGCAGAAAGGATGGATTGCACTGTCCTTAAAGCCTACCGACCAATCAGTCTAACATCCTTTGTGCTAAAAACTCTGGAGAGGCTGTGTGAGCGATATTTGAGGGACTGCGTACTGGTCAACCGACCGCTGCATCCCAACCAACATGCTTATACTACGGGTAGATCGACCGACTGCATCCACGCAGTGAGCCGGATCGAGAGATCGCTGGACAATAATGAGTCCACCATAGGTATATTTATTGATATCGAAGGTGCGTTTGATAAAACCACCTTTGGAAAAATCAATGCTGCCTTAACAAACAGGGCCGTCCCTCCTGTTGTCAGTGGCTGAAATTTCAACATGCTCTCAAAGAGACGCGTGCAAATAAAGGTAGAAGACACTGTAGTGAGAGGCATCGTTGCCAGAGACTGCCCGCAGGGAGGCGTTCTGTCGCCACTGCTATGGAACTTTGTTCTCGACAGCCTCTTGCATCGCCTCAACTCAGATGGTTTCCAGACCAATGCATATCCAGACGATCTTACGATACTGCTCAATGGAAAGTTCGAAGGAGTTCTGTGCAGTCGAATGCAGAGTGCCCTTCGCTTAGTCGAAGAGTGGTGTAGGGAGCACTCCCTGTATGTAAACCCCAGGACGACGAAGATGGTGCTCTTCACCAGAAAAAGGAGGACGGAGCCACTACGGCCTCCGACCCTCCTAAACACACAACTAAATTTTGCATTTGAGGTAAAATACCTTGGGGTCACCTTCGCGGCTAAATTAACCTGGAATCTTCATTTAGAACGAAGACAAAAAGGCATACATCTCTTATGAAGAGTGCCACAGGACCGTGGGTAAAACCCGGAGGATGAAACCCAGGGTCGTAATGTGGATCTATACTGCCATCATAAGACCTATGATTGCCTATGGAGTCGTAGTTTGGTGGCCCAAGAGTCAACAAAAACGGCAATGCTTAAGCTCAGTCAGGTACAGAGAACAGCCTGCCTAACTGCAACGGGAGCTATGGGAACAACCCCAACCAGAGCCATGGAAGTAATGTTGTGCCTGCCTCCCGTAGATATTTATCTAAGGGAGGTGGCTCTGACTGCATTGCTAAGGCTCAAAGTCGTTGGTGTGCAACCCAGCATAGAAAGTGGAAAGACTAGACGCCACCTGTGGGAAGAGGCTGTCGGAATACTGCCACTACTGCAGGCGAGTGCAGATAGCATACCTCCCAAGTTTGTCTTCGACAAACTATATGATGTACAAATAAAACCAATTGAGCCTATAACCGAAGGTACCCTTAACATTTTCGTGGATGGCTCAAAAACCCAGGAAGGAGCAGGCTGTGAAATTTACTCCCGAAGCCGAAGCTTGCGAACTGAACTTAAATGGTCTATGTAGGGACACGCAAGTATAGTTCAGTCTGAACTTGCCGCAATAACCATAGCCGCAAAAGAGATTGTTCGTAGGAATACTGAGGACAAGACTATTAAAATCTACACGGACAGTAGACAAGCACTACTGGTCTTGAAAAGTTATAAACTTACACCCAGGTCAGTACTAGAATGCCATAATTGACTGGAGGATGCCGCCCGCAAAAACAGAATTTCTGTGTGCTGGGTTAAAGGACATGCACAGTGCGAAGGTAACAAATCAGCGGATAAATTGGCTAGAAAGGCAGCCGGTTCAAACATTATGGGAGCCGGCCCTTCAAACCTACCTATCGCGACGACGATACGTATGATAAAAAAAAGATCACCCATGAAAACCTTAGAGCAAGATGGGACGAAACAGCTAACTGTCGACTGGCCAGGGAGCTATTAAGCTGGATATGTCAAGGAAGAGCCTAGAACTCATGGCAGGGATTCTGAGTGGACCCTGCCAGCTAAGGAAACATCTCCACACAATGATATTATGGGAGGCACCTCTATGCTGAGACTGTGAATATGAGGACGAAACAGTAGAGCATCTGCTCTGCGATTGCGACGCTGTTTCGGAACTAACGGAATCCATTTTGGGAGAGCGATGGCCAACCGTGTCTTTTCTCAGAACAGCCTCCTCGGGCAACATCGTCGCCTTTTTTACAACACTAGGCTGGGCGATGGCCTAGATGGATTGGTTGACCTAGGGAGGACGCACAGGAGGTCCAATGGGGCCTAAGTGCCGTGGCCTGTCAAGGCCATCCTCTCACCATTTCCAGATTCTAGAAGCATTTAATGCTTATTTTGAACGGTCTCTTTCTGATTTATTTTTTATGGACTCATCACTGCAGTGTCGGCAAGAGAGGGCTGTTATATTTTTTCTATATCTTCTGATTCTTTGGGAAAATGTTCAATGTGTAGCAGAAGGTATAATTATAGCTAATGTAGGTAGTGAACCAAGTTTTGTCAGATAGATGAGGAGGAAAACATAACTCTCCTCGGAAAAAGCATGTGATAACATTGCTAATTGACCATTGACCTGTTTCAAACGAACTGTCAGATTCGGTCCACAGACAGATCAGTTTCGATATGGTTACCAACTATTCCAATAGGATCCCAAGAAGGGCTAACTGGGAAGGATACTCAATGTCACTGAGGGAGTCCCTAGAGAGGATCACGGTTGAAAGGCAAATAACCTTTTGAGGGCAGATGCAATAAATCTGAAAATGTTGCAGTGTGTAGACTAATAGTTCATAACCCCAAAAATTAAGCTAACCTAAGGTGGTGGCTGTTATATGTAAGCATGCAATTTTAATTTTGAATGGCTTTTTTCAAGCCAAAGAGGTCTGATATATTTTTTTAGTATTTTTTCACTTATTCTTTGGGAATATGTTCAATGAGTAGTGTACCATTTTTGAACCCCGAAGGGTGTGTACGTTGGACATATTGTCAAGTAACTTCTACCAGATACCAAAAACATATCAAACTAAGAAAGATAGTTTCAAATTTACAAACATTACTAAAGACATACCAGCCTTACTAAAGACATACCAGTACCAAACAGCAACCCATTGGACAATCTCAATTCCGTAAACATACTGAACAGCTTCTCCTTTTCTGAAATAACATTTAACACAACTGGTAAAATCATTGATGAACTTAAAAACAAAAATAGCAGGGACGTATATGGCTTTAATGTAAAGTTAATTAAATCGATAAAAAAACATTATAATTATACCCCTTACTAAGTTAATAAACTATTGCATCAAGGAAAACTCTTTTCCAGATATCCTAAAGCAAGCTATAGTATGCCCAATTTTTAAGAAAGGTGATAAGGACCTATCTGAGAATTACAGGCCTATCTCTCTGTTGCCAATCATCTCAAAAATTGTTGAAAAATATTTGTCTATGCAAATTGCTGACTTCTTTGAATCCACGGGTATCTTTTCGGACTGTCAATTTGGCTTCCGAAGGGATAGAAGCACGGTGTCTGGTATTTTGGATCTTGATTCTCACATGGTAGATGCTTTTCAGAACTTGAAATTCAAATCTGTGACATTCTGTGACTTGAGTAAAGCATTTGATTGTGTTACCCACAAAATACTTCTTGATAAACTAAGAAAATATGGCTTCTCCGGTTGCAGTGTGGAACTCATTCAGTCATACCTGTGTGACCGGAAGCAGGTTGTAAGGGTTGCTGGTGTGTCGTCAGCGGAGAGTGTCATAAATATTGGAGTGCCTCAGGGATCCGTGTTAGGCCCAGTTATATTTCTCATTTACATTAATGATCTTCCAAATGTTGATCCCATGCAAAGTACACTTTGTTTGCTGATGACACAACAGTATCTATTGTGGGACCTATGGTAACGGAAGTCCTGGAGAGCTATGCGAGAGCAATGGCGGGAGCTGAGAAATGGTTTGCGGAGAATAGGCTTGTTCTTAACCAAGATAAAACAAATAAAGTCATCTTTTCCATGAGAGATGTGGGTGATCAGGGGGTAAAAGATGTAAGGTTCTTGGGGGTTCAAATTGATTCGAAGTTGCACTGGGGCGAGCATATTAATATTCTTTGCAATAAACTAAGCAAAAACTTATTTCTTCTTCGAAACCTTGCATGCTGTGTATCTCGAATAGTGCATACTTCTCAGTATTTCATTCTCTCTTGTCATACTCTATTCTGATATAGGGACATGCCACTGACACATGCAGGGTATTTGCATTGCAACGCAAAGCCATTCTGTGTTACAGACAAGACTGCAGGCATGCGTTTGTTGAATTGGGTGTTCTCAATGTTCCTTCCCAATATATATTTGAGAATCTCCGCTATTTGAGAAGGAATGTTGATCTATATGTGAGTCACCAGGAAATCCATGACTACAATACAAGGCACAGAGATAACATGGTCCCTGCTTTCTGGCGACTAAGGAGGTGTCAAACAGGGCCGGGGTACTGGGCAGTTAAATTCTTTAATAACTTGCCTCATGAGTTGAAAACATTACCGATAAATATGTTTGAAGTAAGAGCTAGGGAAGTTTTAATGAAAAATGCATTTTATAATGTTAATGATTTTTTAAACCATAGGTTTTAAGTGTATTTTGTTGATTTTATATATTTGAGTGTACTTGTATTTTAACTTGTTTTTTAATTAAAAATTTTTTTGACGTATGTAAGACTGACCGTTGTATATTCACATGAATAAACAGTATTGAGTATTGAGTATTGAGTAAAAAAAATAAAATATTTCTAGTGCTCTGTATTTTCGTATCGAAGCCATTGAGAACAGTGATTTATTATTCAGTACAGTAGGCATTTGATCTGAACTTAAATAATATTGGGGTAAGTGGAGCATATCCATCTGCTAACCGTCACATTGTTATTTAATTCTCAACACCAGACCGTTCATTTTCGGAATTAAACGTTTATTTCCCAATTATTGCCCAGTTTATATGTCTCTAATCTATCTAACAAGCATGATAAATATTTAAATGTCTAACGTGAAATAAATTACTCCTAAAAATTAGATATGCAATAACTTAGCACCTATAATATTCAGTTAAACATACAGGATGGTTTTGTCCAAATATACTTCTAGATTTTACATTGAAAAATTAGGTAAAGATCTAAATAGTGGTCGAATTTGATTTATATTTCCATCAACTTTCCTTTGTAAAAAACAGTTTTAAATAATACAAATATGATAGATAAAAATGCTACTGATCTAAGCTAAAGTTGAGAATGGCATCATCCATTGGCATTCTAGTTGCTGGATATACATAATGCCTCAGGTGAGTCTTACTGACATAATATGTGAACAATTTTATATAGCATTAGGTTCGCAAACAACTGATCAACTTATAATTGTTATCTAAATTGGTCAGAATCAGCAAGATGTATGATGGAATAACCTGTGGATCTCATCAAAGCAAGAAACGTTGCAATGCAATACAATTCTATGTTATTATTTAATTTACAGCAAACTTTTGTTGGTATATACAAATACATTCAGGATTAGTTTTTTTTTAACATGAATAACTTCATTTGTAGAATAATATGACGACAATTTTATTGTTAGGTAAGGTGTTCAGAAATGAAGGTAAAACATTTTAATACTTGATTTCTTGAATATTAGACACATGCTCTAAATGCTAAAGGCTGTATAATTTTTTTATTGACATATTCATATTTTATTGACTTTAACCACCTATGTTGTAATACCAGATAGAGGGATAATTTTACGAATATTTAGATTTTTTCTGGCAGTCACAGACACACCACTGCCTTTTGTAATAAATTATTGCTTACTACATGCCTCTCAATTAAGAACTAAACAAAAAATTAAAGCTTAATTTCACTTTCATTTTAATTTCAACTAGAAAATATTTAGAAATAAAACTGGACTCTATGTATCAACCATGTAAGAAGCACTGACAGTTTCTAAAAATATTATGTAAAATGTCTCCTTTATTATTATGCCAACTGGAAAAGAAACTGACTAAAAAACAGGTAACGTGCTGCAGATTAGTAAAGGAATTACCCTTTAAAATATGTTATTAATTTTCTGAGGACCTCCTTCAATAGAATTATTGTAGCTTGTAGTTATAGCGTTTATCCTACAAACGAAGATAGTGCCACTCAAAAAGCATTATTATAACCCGTTTTTCCGAACTTATGAGGAGGAATTTATGGCATTCCGACCCATAATAACATGTTATTTAAAACGATACATCTGTTTACATAATTTATATAAATTTCTATGCTCTAAAGTAAAATATCGTATTTTGTCGTTTTAAGTTATATATACATCATATGTTCAGCTGCCTCTAGAAAATGACAATTTAAAGGCTTGCAATGACTATATTTTGTGGACCTACTAAAGAAGACCGAAAAACCAAAAAATACCATTCCAACAAAAACGCGGGAAAATAAAAATGAGATATTTTGCGGATCGTCCTCACCCACCCCTGAAGCAAGGTTGGTAGAGGCATTGTCTTTATACTGTATAAACAATGGTAGAGGATAGGTTGCCCGATAGCGTAAATACATTCTTTACTACGGTACAGATAGCTTGGTCTCTGTACCGCAGTAAATAACGTTACCGAAACAATGCGCAAATCCCACATACATATCTTACTACGCTGCAGATGTTTACTGTATCTGTATTGTAGTAAATCATGTAGGCCAAATAATGGCGTACTGATCATCCGTTGCTTTCTGCAGCCTTGTCATGCATGCTGCTGAAGTTATTGGTTTAATATAATCTGCGTCTAATACTTTATTTAAAACTAATTGTACAACAAAATCCTATAACATACAGTTATCACTAACCGATAACTACGACACTGTGCAAGCCTGCAAGTCGGCAAACCCTGCCCTTATTTTTCTCTCATCCGTCTCTTTCGTAGTCTAGTATTATAGAAGTTGTGGGGCAAAAAGAAGCAATACTGAATGAAGCTGGATTTCAGATTATTTATTACACAGCCGAAACCATTAATAATACCCATTCTCACTTGCATCATGTTGAGAGAACATAAACGTAATTTTGCCCACGAGATGTTATTTATTGATTCCAGAAGATCTTGCGATCAAACGAATATATGTGTGACGATTTTGTTTGCTGCTGCTAAAATTGGTGCTGTACATTTAGCATGTGTTTTCCATCCTCAACAAAGTGGAGCTAACTATGCACTCACGTTTAAGTTATACCCTACGAAATCAAGGATTCGAAGGCCATGGCTTCCCCTACGTCATCATGATCTTTAGCAGAAAGAAACGCATTCAAATTCCCCGAGTCCATTTTGTTGTTTTGTATACTCCATGCCATGTGACCCAAGAATTTTGGAGATGGTTGCTGAACAGTCAGCGCCTAATTTCTAAAGACCATCGCATGCCAATAATTAGAGAATTTCAACGCTTACTCTATTCCACTAGTGAGGAAGACGCCCAAGAAATTTATGAAGAGTTTGTACAAAACGAATGCGTTTTATTTTATCACAATTTAATTGACCACGTAAAATCTTTAGGGGAACGCAAGTAAGTTATCCAAAGTAACCAAGTAATCTACTTATTAGAAGATTTCACAAATTAAACATTATTTTTATTTGATAATTGATAAAGCACTATTGAACACCCTCGGAGCGAAATATTTAGATCGCAAAAGCTTAATTTGTGAAATATTTTAATAATAGCCCAGAGACCATGAATACCCAGAGACCATGAATACGTACAGCATAGTTACTTGCCACTCTCGTCGTACAATTTCCCTCAATTTTGTCTCATATGTCTAGCTACTTTACAAAAACGCAATCAAAAAGTGACAAGTGCTTGTTTCTGTAATAATTGATGCATACTGCTGTAGTAGGTATTCAGAAAGTTTAACGGGGCCAGTGATATCACATAAAACGAGGCACTAAAAATTTCGCTGTCATGCTATTATACAACGATGGATCTACAATTTCACATCTAGGTTTTACTGAAAAAAATTCTAACATCCATCCCAACCCTCTATAAAAAATAATATGATAATCGAATTCCTTAGCCTATATATAGGAAACGATATAACACATAGTTTTGCAATGTGCATACGACAGATATACAGAGTTGGGATAGTTACTTTTTAACTAGTTACAAGTTACAAGATATTTTTCAAAAAGTAACTAAGTTACTTGGAAAATGTACATCCCTTAAAAAAGTATCTAAGTTCCGAAAGTAACTTAGTTACTTTTAAATAGTAACTTACAGTTACCAAGTTACTTCTTATTTAAATCACATAAAAATGATGAAAACTGAAAATTTTCAGAATTTTCTTTGCATGGCCGAAGTATGCTAAAATAAACAAAAAATGCAAATTATATAGTAAAATAAAACACTGAACAATAGATACGATAGCTATAATAAATACACAAAAAGTAAAACAGTATAATCTTTCATATTTAAATATTTGACGGACTAACTAGTCAGGGGAGGGAGAGTCGACATTGTGAGAAGCATCTAAAGTAACACTTATGTAACTTGAGTTACTTTTCAAAGTAACAGATGCAGATTACTTTGTAAAAGTAACTAGTTACAAGTTCTTCTTTTTCTTCTTCTTCAGCCACTTCTCGTCCACTCCTGAACATAGGCCTTTCCTAATTCCTCCCACTGATCCCTGACTTGAGCTTTCTGCTATCAATTTCCACCTGCTATTTTCCTTATGTCATCCGTACACCGTACTATGTATGGGTCTGCCTATACTGCGTTTTGTCTCTCTCGGTCTCCATTTAACGATCTTTGATGACATCTCTCGTCCTTCAGCCCTGCTACGTGGCCCGCCCACTGCCATTTCAGTTCTGCAATTTTCTCAATTATGTCTTTGATCTTAGTTCTTCTCCGCGTTTAACCTTAATGGTATTGGTTTTAGTTTCGTCGTCGATTTTTACATGAAGGGATGCATTTTTGTAGATGTTTTCAATTATTGTAGTATATCTGGAATCGATACGTGCGTTGTCCATGGATTTTAATATATAGCAGATTTCAATCGAGTCGAATGCCTTGTGAAAGTCAATGAAAGCTGTATGAATTGGCACATTATACTGCACAGACTTTTCAATTAGTGTTCTAACCGCCTGTAGATGATCAATTGTAGAGAAAACCTGTTCTACAGGTTGATAAGAGTCGAACTTTGATGTTAACCTGTTGATTATAACTTTTGTGAAAAGCTTGTAAAGGTGTGACAGTAAGCTAATAGGCCTATTATAGTTCTCTATGTTGGTTGAGTCTCCTTTTTTATATAACAGTATAACTTCTGCTTCGAGCCAGCATTCCGGCACCCTGCCCTCGTAGACATTTGTTAAAGAGTTTTTCAATACATCCTTCTAACACAGGTCCACCAAACTTAAGCATTTCGGTCGTTAGCCTATGTTCACCAGGACCCCGTTTTCCATTTGTTTTAGTGCCTTTTTTATTTCTTTTTGGGGGTTTTGTTTTTGAACACAACTTTTTTACACTGGTATGAATGCTGATTCTATTTTTTGAGCTATTTGGACTATGCTTAGGTTGGTCTCAGAGTTAAAGGATTGTAGCCTGGTTTCTAATTCTTTTTTGGCATTTATTTTTGTTAATTTCAAGTGCCTGTGCAGTAGCAAACAAGGGTCTTTGAACAATTTTATTTATTTCTTTCTACAGATCGAAGGTAAAATGGGCTCGAACGAGTCTGCGATCGCTACCAGTGTGTATCTTATTTAGTACCGAGACGTCTCTACATACTGTTCTTTTATTCGATAATATAAAATCCATTTAATTTTTTGTGACACCGTCTGGACGTCTCCAGGTCCATTTTCTTTGTACTTGTTTACGAAAGAAGGTGTTGAGGCAGTAGAGGTTTTCCTTTGCTAGAAAGTTGAGTACCATTTCGCCTCGGTCATTTCTGTTTCCCATGCCAAAGTTGCCTACGTTTTCTGGGTCCTCTTGTGTTTTTTGCCCCAATTTCGCATAAAGTCACCGGTGGTGAATTATTTGCAGGGTGGATCTTTTATTAAATTCTAAAGTAATGTAGATAACATGTTTATAATTACAAGTTACTTTTGCGATATTTAAAAAAGCAACTAAGTTACCGTAACTAAGTTACGTTCAAGTAACTTAGAGATTTTCAAGTAACTAGTTCCTCCCATCTCTGCAGATATATTTAAACATTTTAAACTATTTCTACCTATAATAGAAATTATATATGTTATGCTGCAGTAAGAAAGGGAGCAGTACGCAGTTACTTGGCCTACCTTAATTACTATGATGTAAATAGTATAAATATCTGCAGCGTAGTAAGCAATGTATGTGGGATTTGCGCGTTATTTCGGTACCATTGTTTACTGCGGTACAGAGACCAAACCATCTGTACCGTGGTAAAGAATGTATTTACGCTGCCCGATAGCTTCTCCGATTGACATGTGACGCCATCTGTTGAAAGGCGACATGCGAGAACATAGGGCTCGCAGTGTTGGCACGGTCACCGAACATTAACAATAGACTAGAAGGTTCACTCTAAGCCCCGCCCCCATTATTTCCCTCCTCGCCCCGTCGCGGAACCTGATGAGATGCTGGTTAGTTAACCGCTCAGGCCTCGTGCCACGTTTCACCCCGTCTTGTCTAAAGTCTGGCGTCTTGCCTTTGGAAGCGCTACATCAAAAGTGCCTACTGAGAGTGGACCTTCTAGTCTCCTGTTAATGTTCGGTGGCACGGTTTTTGTCGATTAGCTCGGCTATTTTTCAAGATAGATTTATAAACCCGGGTATGTTTATGATCAGGAATAAAAGATCTTTTTAAATACCTAATAATATACAGATTGTTCCATTGAAAAAAACACTTTAGAGGGCCATTAGTCTAAAGTTCATTTAAAAAAAAGTTATGAGAAATGCTAGTTATCTGAATAATTGGTAGGTATATCTATTAAATAATATTAAATAGTGGCACTGTGTTTTATTCTATTGTTACTCAAATTAAGGTAGGTAAACGACAAATGAATAACAATATCAATAATTGAACTAAAATGAACAAAACAGTTTCAAAACCTAATATAAATAAGCGCCACGTACATAAATATATATCGAGGGTGGTCCGATTTATAATTAGGAGACTTTTAATAGCGTATTTATCAGTTAAAATACGGCAAAGAGTCTATATAAGCTTATGTTCGAAAATGCATAGTTTATAAGATACAGGGTGTTAAAAGTTTTTTTTTAAAAAACTTTATTTTATAAATATCTCAAATATTCTTTAGACTAGACTATTAATGAAGGGGGGGGGGCGTATATCTCTGAGAGACAGGAAAAGAAACGACTGGATAAGAGACAAAACAAAAGTAAAAGATATAATTGAAACAACACAAAATTGAAATGGGAATATGCGGGACATGTAGCAAGGCGAGAGGATGGCACATGGAGTACAAAAATTATAAAATGGAGACCATATCTGGGAAGAAGAAACCGAGGAAGACCCCAAACAAGGTGGTATGATGACCTCAAAAAGACCACAGAACTAAATTGGATAAGGGAAGCACAGAATAGAAACAACTGAAAATCTAGGGAGGAGGCGTAGCCAATTCTGGATGAAGGAGGGCTGATGATGATGATTAATGAAAATTGGTGGTGTTCTTTGCAGTAATTGGGGGCCAATTTATAACCAAATATATTAAAATTATTAAGTCCAGTGGCGCCTCGGCGGGCACCTTTGCCAATATTTAGAGAAAATGTGTGCCAATGACTTTTTTTTTGTATTTTATATGATTTTTTTTTTCGGATAAGTATAAAAATACAACTTTTTTTGTTGCTTAACTTTCTTCGTATATTGCTTCGTTTTCGGTAAAAAAAAGTTAAAAACTATTTTATTCATCATTGACCATGGAAAAAATCACGAAAAAAAATATTTGTTTTAATCGCTTGCACCAAGTTTTAAGACAATTTTTATAATCAAAAAAAGAACAGGTACACCACAGTTTTTGCAGTTTGGTAGTTTTTATTTTTTCATATTATCCAAGGCCATGCAATCAAATGTTTTTTTTTCTCTCAAGAACGAAGCAAGATATGAAAAAAATCAAGCGACAAAAAAATTGTATTTATAGTTTTAATACGGAAAAAATATGAAACGTATTTTGTTTACAACAATATTGGTTAAGGTGCCTCTTGAGATGCCACTGGACTTAATAATTTAAATCTAGTCGGGGCTAAATAAACCCTACAAGAAATAACCCCACCAATTTTCATTAAAGCCGTCAAAAGGATATTTTAAAAAGTCTATAAAAGTGCATAGAATTTTTTCTAAACCTAAATAACTATTTCCCAAAACTTAGTGCCTACACAAAATGTTTATTAAAAAAACTCGTAAAAACACTCCTCAAGAACAGAAAATTAACGAAAAAAAGCAGATACAAAACGAAATAAGCACAAATCAAACGGTAAACGTTGCTTCTACTTCCGATCGATTTCAACAACCGACGTCACGGCTTTTCCCTTCTGTCTGTCGCCCACAAATTATCAGAAGACGTTGCCCGTACCGTATCAGAGGGCTTCAGAGTTGCGCGCGTATTATATTGTTGACAAACACCATATCTTTAAGGTCTAGCAAATTGCTGTCAGCTGATCTGTAGCTCAGTGTTTGGATGCTGAGCCTGCAATGCGGTGGCACCGGTTCGATTCCAGTGGCAAGTCGTTTTTTTTACTTTTAATATTATGTGTAAAAAGTTTTTTCTTCATTTTGGGCATCTCTTGGGTTAGTTTTGGTTAGTGTCTGTTGGTTGCGCAAACGTAGCGAGCGAAGCGAGCGGAGGGCCATGAGTGAAGTGTAATATTAGACATTTTTGTCAACAATGGTGTACTTGGTGTTACCATCACTTGCGCCTACATTTTTTCTTCTAATTTATTTTAATTCAGAAATGGTGTATTCTATGGAAGAAAGAGTAGAAATGATATTTCTTTATGGGGCTCAGGGTATGTTCTATTTGAGAACTGCAATTACTTTCAATGAAATATATCCTCACAAATATGTCAGCCACGTCTAGGGGAGATCCGGCTATGATGGCATACCAGCAATATTTTAGTCCCTAATAGCTTTAGAGGCATTTTGTGGGCAACCAACAATACATTACTTCAGTTTATTTACTAATTTCGTATATGAATGAGGTTGGTTAACTTTTCGCTGAAAATACTAAAAGTTTTTAGTGGTGTCAGAAAAACTTATTTACTGGTAAGTTTGGTAAATTATATTAGAAAGTCGAATTAATAAATCTGGAGTATTATACACGTAAAGTGATATTCTAACCTCAAATTAGCATGACGTGTTAGGATCTAAAATACTTAATTAGTTTTCCGTTACTTGTAATTTTTGTACATCATGTTGTTTCGGATATGATGGTATAGTATGCCATCATAACCGGAACGACAGTCCATTCAAAAATATTGTATTTCCAGATTGGTTTTGACTTTGTGTAGGTAAGATGAGGACGCTTTAAATACATTGGAATTAAATAACGGTAATTGAATAATGGCAGTTTTTTTTATTTCAGACGAATGGATTTTTCGATCGAGTCAAATTGGCCGTGAAAAATGGTCTCCCGAAAATATGCAGAGAGCTATCGAAGCTCTTGTTTCGAAGCACATGGAATGGATACAGCTTCAAAGACGTTTAACGTCTCTATAAATACTTTAAGAAGACGAGTAGCATATAATAACAAAGTTTCAAAAGGGAGTAATGTCGAATTTTTGGGTGGCAGATTTCGAACGGAATTTGAATCACAAATAGTTGATCATGTGAAAACTTTTTTTTGGTATTACACCTATTGAACTCAGAAAACTCCCTTATCAACTGACGGTAAAGTTAAAGTTGAAGCATAAATTCAATGAAGGATTGAAAATGGCTAGCTGGGATTGGCTGCAAGGCTTTTTAAAAAGGAATCCAACAATAAGTGTTAGAACCCGAGAAGCAACTTCACTAGCAAGAGCACAAGCCTTCAACAAGTTTCAAATAGAAGCCTATTTTAATAAACTAGAAAAACTATTATATGATTTTAAGTTCACTCCAGTTCAAATATATTATAATATAGACGAATCAGGCCTATTTACCGTGCAATACAGAACCGAGAAAATGTTGGCAACAAAAGGGAGTCGTGACATTAACCACCGCTAAAACAGGGCAACATTTTTCTATAGTATGCTGTATGAATGCAATCGGAAATTTCATCATTAATGTTTCCCAGGAAAAATATGAAGGCAGAACTCATAGATAAAACACCGACTGGTTCAGTGGGTTGTGCACAAGAAAAAGGATATATGAATGGGGTACCTTCTTACTTTGGATGAAGCACTATGTAAAATATGCGAATCCAGGCCTTGGTAATAAAATCCTCTTACTTTTAGATGGTCACGGAAGCCACAAACAGTTGCCAGTACTAGAATTCGCTAAAGAGCATCACATAATTAAATTTTGTTTTCCTCCACACTGCACTCATAGAGTGCAGCCCTTGGATATAGCCGTATACGGCCCTCTAAGTTCTTATTACAACCAAGCATTGCGCAGATGGTGGGCTGCTCATCCAGGACGCGGTATTACGCACTACCAAGTTGGAGAGTTATTTAACGAAGCTTACTCTAAGGCAGCTAGTATGTCCAACGCTCAAAGCGGATTTGCTAAAACAAGCATATGCCCTTTTAACAAAGATATTTTCCAGATTGGATGTTTGAAGCAGCAGAAACACCAAATGTTGCAATTCATGAGGAAATTCCAGGTCCTGCTGTCAGTTCGACACCCTAATGTTCCAAATCTGTCACCTCTGTGACTTCAATTATGCAAGAAGGAAGAAACGAGAAAGATCTTAGCCAGGATAACAAAACAAAAGTTTCTATAGAGGAAATATCTCCATTGCCCCAAGCGGGATATTTTGCAAGAAAAAAAACGGAAAGTGAGAAAAGTACGCAAGGGATTTTAAATTCAACTCCATAAATTGAAGTTTTGAAGGAAAAAGAGAACCAGATTAGAGAAAAAGGGCCAAGGAAGTCAGCATGAAAAATTAAACAAAGAGTTGTACTATCCGTCGATAGTGATGAGGAAGAGTTGAATTTTGATGTCAAAGGTTCCGACGATCATGGTCCAAGCTCAGCCAAACTGCATTTATGTAATTCTGTGTATTCGCGATCACGATCAAGAGAATCTTGGATAAGATGCCAGAGCTGTCGACGATGGTGTCACACTGAGTGCGCTGGAGTTGAAAGAAAAATAAAAAAATTTGTTTGCGAAATCTGTACCGATTAGCTGGAAGCTCCTTAATGTTATGTACCTTAATATTATATGTTACATGCCCTTAAAATAAAATATATAATTTAAAAAATGTCATTTTCCAAAAATACGAAATAGAAATTACCCTATACCATCATACCCGGATATCCGGGTATGATGGCATACTTGACACAAAATATTATTTTTGTTCCCGAGTTTGATTTTATTCCCGAAATAATACTTTTAGCTACTACAAAGTGAAGTTATGATCTGGAATTACAACCATATACTTTTCGAGATATTTCCATTTCAAGAAAAGTATCCCATCATAGCCGGATTTTCTCTACATAAAGAAACTGGGTCCGTTGATATTAAGAAAAAACAGCATCCTGGAGTTTTGGATGAAGATATGCAGATTGAGGTTATTGACTAAATTTCTATAAATATAAAAGTGTCAAGATGTTTCATAGCAGCTATTACGGGTATATCCAAAGAATCTGTTGGGAAAATAATAAAAATACATTAATTCGCTCTTAAAATTTGGCGACGATGATTCGAACAGAAGAATTCAGTTTTGTAAAACCAAGACAGGGAGAATTATAGCAATACCCGAATTTATCAAAAATATTCCCTTCAGTGATCAGTTCTTTTTTCCTAAATGGTCATGCGAATAAGCAGAACTTTTTACAGTGGGGCACACTCAGCAGCTTCATAAAGTCAATGCTTGGGCGGGAATACTGGCATTCAATATCATGGGTCCCTTTTTTATTGAATGAAATTTAACAATTTCATGCTGAACTGTTCAGCCAAGCCATAGAGGCCTCAATTGCTCATGAATTTGAAAACCAAAGGAACTCGTAAGATAATTTAAATTTGAACGGATATCTTCTACACTTTCAGCATTCTAATGCTGTGGCGAGAGGCGAGATAGTAGTTGGACCAAAATTATGTAAATTAGTGTATTGACAGATTGAGTTGCTTCCATTATAGCCTGACCTTACTCATATGGACTTCTTTTTAAAACCCAGCCGGCTTTTTTAGATTTTAACACTACAATTTTAATTCAATTTAGGCTTGGGACCCTTTTTGGAAAAGCGAGTTTAGAACATTTCCTCAAAATTTTGCGAACATTTCGTTCTTAAATCTCTTTAATTTTGGAATAACTGAAAAGCATTTTTGATAAGCTTTTCAGAGAGATGTCACAAGTGACTGGGTAGTGGTTCAGGGATGGGCGAGGGTGATTTGAAATGGTAATTTCGTTTTTTTTTATATCTTCTTTAATATGGAAAATACAGCCATTCTAAATTTTTTTTTTAATTATCACCGTGTATATGCTTCCACGTTTCATATTCGGCAAATTGGTGTGAAACATTGCTTTTAATTCGATGCCAAGATGATTTATTTAACCTTCATGGTTTGGCATCTTATGGAAGTGATATTGTTTTGGTCAATAATTGCCGTTTGATATTTTTACAACTTCCACCTGAATCCATATTTTTTTTATAATCTTTATTGTATTCCATTAATTTCGTTTTTATTAAAAGGAAAAATTCACTTTTTCATCTTTTTTCGCATCAAAATGTACATTTTGTGGCTACGTTAGAGGTTCGTGTGTAGCAACCCTCGCAACAAGGATAGCGAAATGCTTAACTGAGAAACGGGCAATTATGCATTTTCATCAAGTGTAAAGTGAAATCCTTATTTGCCCAAAAGGTAGGATAATTCCGGGATATAGCAAAAATATATAACTTGTAAGCCCTAAGTATAGTTCAAAAACTTGCCATAACATCTTGTTCTGCCTACTGGAACCAATTAACAATTTACCGAAAATCATTTTCAATAAGAATCTTGCAGAACTATTTGAGCTATCTGGCCGACCAAGTTTCCAGATCTGATACCATTGAACTTAAGTGGTTTTATTTACAAGAGTTTGTTTCAGGCTTATTATTATAAGAATATAATTAACGCAAGACGACTAAGCCTAAATCAAGTTTTTTTCTAGTACACGTTTGTTTCAATTATTAGTTTTGAGTAAATAAGTCGCTCATATAAAAGGTTCTGCCCGATGAAAAACTATTATTGACGCGTCAGAGGGCGCAGAAAATATTAATATGTGACATTAAAACCATTCGAAAATAGCATTTATGAGATAGCAGAGTTTATAGCTTAAAATACGGGCATAGTTTTGTCATTAGAGTGAAATTAAATAGCCATAAAATAGTGGAAGAGCCCCTCTGATTTTGCATTTTAGCCCACAGAAGGCAGATCCTATGGCATTCGACGAGCCGTGTGTGCGCGAAGATGTTGATTGACACGGTTGAATAGCTGTAGATTCTAATTGGGGGGGGCCATATATTCTCGGAGTGAGTTCCAGGAGACGAGCGAGACGAAGGAGTCCTTGTAATGCGATGTACTAGGCGTTTCCAGTTGTACAACAAACGGATGCGCTCTGCCGTTAAAATATGTGTAAAACAGGCCACATATCCAGACTGTGTGTTCCAGACTAAAATCGATGTTCGGGCCCCGCCCTTCTAACTTTGACAGACGATATGAACAAAACAAGGGAGCCCCCATCGAAATCAAAAAGTCAAAAAGGTAGACAAAACCATCAACATCTGGAACCAAAACAAAGAAAATAAGGCGTTGATGCGGACGCGGAGCCTGACCTAGAAATAACAAATAAGAAAAATGAGAACGAAGATGGCTGGCAAAAAGTGTCTCGGAAAAGGGCGACATGTCCTATCCGCACTGAGTCCGCTAAAAATGTTCGCCCAGAACCAATAAAAGGAACATGTGATGCAGAGTCAACAATCAAAACAGCACCGAAAATGTCATTTTTATTTCTGTCCGGTCTTGCCCCAGAAGTAACCGCAGCAGATGTAGACAGTTTTGTTTCAACTAGAAACTTAAAAGGATCAGTGCCGATTTAACTATTAGGCGGACTAGGCGGCCGCCTAGGGTCCGGTAATACCCATAAATAAAAAAAAAGCCTATACAAAATTATATTAATCGGTAAGCTTTGGTTTAGTGCCCACGTGATTTATGAAATAATTTATAAAGTCAATTAAAAGGCGGCAAATTCTTTATAAAACAAAGACAGCCTTCCGTGCAGCTGCGGTTATAGTTTTATTAAGTATTTCGAATGATATCAATGAAAAACCGGGAACTAGAGCTGAAGTTTCAGGTTTGTTTCAAAAAAATGAATAAATATGCGACAGTTCTCTTAACAATAATATGGTGAGAACTTTTAGAACTGTGTAATACTATCAGTAAAACATTAGAGGTTCCAACCCTAAATCTATCTGATGCTGTTAACTTACTTAAGTCACTAGTTACTTTTGTTAACGACTTTAGAAATAATTATTTTGCTTCTGTAGAAAATGAAGCAGCAAATTTACTAAAAATATCTAATACCAATGAAAATAAAAGACAATATGAAGATTATTGAAGACTAGTCTGAGAATGCTAGAAAAAGAAAACGAAAATTATTTTTTGACGAAAGGACAAGTCATGAAGTGATATTAACCAAAAACGAAAAATTTATTGTTGAAATCTTTAATGATATATGTTATTCTATTATAAGGGATTTAAGTCGTAGACTTGAATCGTATGAATTGATTAAAAATACTTTGTTTTTTTACCAACGATCCTTTGGAGTTTAACACATCCATCATAAAATTAAAAGAAGTCTATGAGGGCGACATTGAGCACTACAGTTTACGAGAAGAAATTAAGCAGTTTATATTTCTTTACCTATATCTAACGCTAGTGGCGAACGCTTCATTTCTGCGTTTGATAGGGTAAAAAATAAACATTGGGCATATTTATATCAGGAAAAGCTAGATGCCTTCTCTGTCCTTTATATCGAAAGTGAAACTTTCAATGATATTAATAATGAAGAAATTATTAATAAATTTGCAAATGAAAAAGTGCGTTAAAGACATTTGTAGTTTTTAAGTTGCGTAATAATATTAACATATTTGGTTCTTGTTTTTTTATTTATTATAATAATGTTATTTTTGATGTAACGATTATCTACATTTTGCAGTATTGTATTTTTAGTGTCTCACTGTTGTTTCACATTACATTTTACTTTAACTATAAAAAAAAATATAATTTTTTTCAATTTCTTAATCAACATAATCCCATATCTATCCGAAATCATTACCTACTCCTTTTTTTTCTTTTTCCAATAATGAGCCAAAATCCTTACGGCCGCCTAGGGCCCGATAAAGCCCTAAACCGGTACTGAAAAGGATGTAGTTGTACAAAGATTAAAACCAGGAAAGGCAAGCATCTTAGCTCCTTTAAACTAGCTGTTCCATATAATGACCGGGAACTATTTTTAAATGCTGAAATATGGCCGAGGGGGATAATTATTAACCATTTTTTAAATCTCCAGAGCTCAGTAAGGGTGATACATCAAAAAACATAATCTCAGAGAGAATCCAAAGTGCAAAATCTCCGAAAATCTTACACATTAATATCCAATCCATAAGGAATAAAATACCTCATGGTCAGTATTATAGCATAGCGTTAAATATGTAGTAAAAGGCTTTTGAACTGCCCAATGAAAAAGCCATTGAATTTTAGTAGGTAGAATGTACAATTTTGAAATTAAGTTCGTTTCATCTTGTGTGAAAACGTCGGCAAAAATCAAAAATCCTTTGATACTTTAAATATGTAATTAAAAATAGTTTCCAATTCAGTTAGTGGCTCCAGGAATTTCCGGTCGGTAGCAAAGGCAGTAAGTAACAACTTTACAAAAACGTCTCTCCCACCTTTGACGGACGAACGTGGCATCACGGCGACTACAGCCAAAGAAAAAGCAAACATGCTCGCCAAAATGTTTTCATCGCACTCTACCTTAGACGTGACCCAAAGCAAGACTCTCCCCACTATACCGAACATCAACACCACCATGGCAGAAGTCAAGTTTTCTCATCGTGATATTCGCAAAATCCTTAAAGAACTAGATACGCAAAAGGCATCAGGACCGGACGGAATACCTGCCATCGTGCTAAAGAACTGCGCCAACGAACTAACACCTGTTTTTTCCAGGCTTTTTTCTCTTTCTTACAGAAAAGGGATTTACCCATCCTCTTGGAAAGTCGCTCGAGTGCAACCTGTTCCAAAAAAAGGCAAGAAAACCACGCCCTCAAACAATCGCCCGATTGCCTTGCTTCCAATAATCTCCAAAGTCATGGAACGTGTAGTCAACCAGCAACTACTCAAGTACCTCGAGAGCAACAGAATAATCAGCGATAATCAATACGGCTTTCGCAAAGAGAGATCGACAGGAGATATATTGGCCTATGTCACTCATATATGGAGTAGGGCAATTGAAAACTACGGAGAGTCTCGAGCGATTGCGTTGCATATTGCAAAGGCATTCGACAGAGTTTGGCATGACGGACTGCTCAACAAACTGCCGTCCTTGGGACTCTGTTCCTCATATATATTAATGACCTGCTGATCGAAACGAATAATCCTGTTTACAGTTTTGCAGATGACAGTACCCCTGTCTCCCACTTTAGATCAGAAAAACCCTTACCAGCGACTGAAACTCATCACCGCAGACAGGAGCAGATTACAGCAATTAATCAAGACCTGGAGAAAGTTCAAACTTGGGGCGACCGAAATTTGGTTCAGTTCAATGCAGCAAAGACCCAAGCAGCAACGTTTACTAAGAGGGCCAATACAGCGGGCCCTGACATCATTATGGCAGGATCGACCATTCCTTCATCCTCGTCAATCGGGCTGCTGGGTGTCTCGGTCAACAGCAATATGTCATGGCATGACCATGTCGCTAACATCGCAAAATCAGCCTCCCAGAAGCTTGGTGCGCTATTTCGCAACAAAAAACTCTATACACCGCAGCAGTTGCTCTTGCTGTACAAAGCGCAAATAAGACCGTGCTTAGAATATTGCTCACATATCTGGGGTTCCGCACCAAAGCATACCCTAAAGCTGCTGGATTCCATTCAGAAGAGGGCTGTGCGTCTCGTCGGCGATCCGGAGTTGACCCGGAATCTGGATAGTCTGGAACATCGCAGACATGTGGCCGAGATGTCTCTGTTTTACAGATACTTTCACGGCAGATGTTCCCAGGATTTGGCCCACATAATCCCGCCCCTGGCAACTCCTGTCAGGCAGTCCCGACAGACGGCAGGAGCGCACCAGTTCGTTGTACAACTAGAAACACCTAGAACATCGCTTTACCAGAACTCCTTTGTCTGGCGCACTGCATCACTGTGGAACTCACTTCCAGGACATCTGTTTCCCACTAATTACAACCTACAAATATTCAAGAACCGTGTCAATCAACATCTTCGCACACACACCGCTCGTCGAGCGCCATAGGATCTACCTTTAGTGTGTGTGCCACTGCCATAAAAAAAAAGTTATATTTGGCTTTTGTATTGCATCTTCAAGCAATTGCCATTTCAAGAATTCTAAATTTTGTGTGGTAACCTTAGGGTTTGAACCGATTTTTTGGTGAATAGTTGCGTTTCTTATTAGTCAGATTCGTGTAATTTGATAATGGTTTAATCCAAATTTATCGAGAACGGAATTATTTCGTCGTTTTAGATGGTCACACACATTATTTTAGGCATTTTTATTTAGATTTGACGGTATTGTTGGGAAGATTCTTATCTTTTTCTGTAAAAGGTAGTAAATTGAATTTGTAGCAGAATTTCTCTAGGTTTTTCCTAATAATATTGTTGGATATAGTAATAGATAAATAAATAAGCCCTGGACACGCCTATAGCAAGGAAGCTTAGGTACAGGCAGTTGAGGTTTTCAGTGGAGATCCCAACCGATCATATGGTTGGCAGATAATAGAGCAGTTGGGAAGGTAGGGAACGTGTTACTTACATAAAAGAGCGGGTTAGAAGAAGGGGGAAGACTTTTCTCCACAAATGAAAATGCCAGTCTTTAAATCAAGAGTAATGCATTTCGATGAGTTCACTCAGACTCACACACTACTCGGCTACGATGTTTACATAGCAAACAATGACAAAGGAAATCATGTCATTGTTTTGCTATGTAAATAATTGTAGCTGAGTAGTGTGTGAGTCTGATGATGATGAGTGAACTCAGGGCCGTTCTTAGGACCTCTGCCGCCTTTGTGCAAACATAAAAATGCCGCCCCTGTATTTTAAAAAAGTTTTTTTTTAACAAAAATATTTTTGAAGTGAAATTTCTTTAGCGAAGGTAAAGTCAGAAAAAATGTGTGAAACGCCCCTTTAATTAAGCATGTTCCTGTAGAGCTAGAGGGTTGAAATTTTCAGGACATGTAGCCGGGGTAAAATGAGGATCCTGAACGAAAACTGGACCCCGCCCCGTACCCCCCACCTGTTCGGCCAGACGTGAGGGGAGAAGAAAACAAAAAATAAAATAATTAATTTCGGGAAAACGGGAAGAGCGACAGGGTCGAAATTTTCATATTTTTATACACGGGGGCTACCTTTGCTCCATCTGGGGGGACCGGGGCTCTAATTTAAGGGGGGTATTTTGGGGGAAAAAAAGATTTTTGCCGATATCTGCAACCTCCCTAGATACCCAAAAATTTTCGAAAAAATGGGAAAAAATTGAAGAAAACGTAAAAAGTTATTCGGAAACTTAGCAAAAGTATTATAAAACAAAATAAGAAAATTATAATAATAATAATAATAAAAACTTAGAGAAAGGCGAAGGAGTCCAGCTACAAGGTCGGCGATAGCAAAAATGAGAAGAAAAAAATGCATTATAGAAAAAATTTTAAAAATGGGAAAATATTGATGAAAACGTAAAAAAAATCGGAAAGGTAATAAAAGTATTATAAAACCTAATAAGAAAAAAAATTATAATGAAGAAAGATCACTGAAGATTATATCTAGTGAATTTCGAAATCTAGAATGTTGGTAATAGATGTTAAAATGTATTTTCAATAAAAATACTGGGAAGCCAGTTAGCAGTAAAATTCCCAACATAAGCAAAATAAGTATTCTTTATTCAAAGAATAACCATCCCCTTTTATGGGAACTACACATGTTTACCTTAGTACTCAGTATTTAAAATAGTATCCTTTACAAGTTATATGAAATCAAATTGTATTTACGTTACGAAAAAGCTTTTCTTGGTAAAGCTTAAAAGAAGTATAATGATGAAAGAAAGCAATCGTTATTGAAAATCAAGAAAAAATTGAAAATAAAGCAGTAGGCAATATGGTGGCTTGAATTGATGTATCAAACGTTTATATCTTATTATTATAAGAAATTTAACCACGAGGAAGAGTTTAGTGATTCTTATCAGCATTTTGTAAAAAGAAAGCTAAACACTTATGTGGTCACAGTTTATTCCGCTTTTGCTATTTTACAAGTTATGAATGGATTGAAAAGGTAAAAAATTTGCTTCACAAAATCCAAACTACCGGGCGGGCCGGGCAGTGGGACGCCCTATATCTTTGCGAATTTTTCTTTCTTTGACGAGAGTAGAGACGGCTTTTTTGTGAGTTCGACAACCAAAAATATACAATAAATCCATTTTTATTATATTGAAGCATAAAAACTGATTGTTTTCACAGTGAATATTACGAATACTATAGAGGGTTTTAAGTTCTAAACTTTGCTTCTGTGGAATGTGTTAAGTATGAAATTTAGTTTTGCATATTTTTAACATTCAAAAAGTGGAACCAGTAAAATACATTTAGTATTTTACTGGTTCCACTGGCGACCTGCGGCCACCCCTAAGGTTCGCCGCCTTCACCCCTAAGAACGACCCTGAGTGAACTTATCGAATTGCATTACTCTTGATCTAAAGATTGGCATATTCATTTGTGGAGAAAAGTCTTCCCCCTTCTTCTAACCCGCAATAATAGCAACTCCACTTCAAGAATGTACTTCTACTTACAAATTATATAAAAGAATTGCAACGACCTAGATTTTATTTATTTTAAATTTGTTGATCTTTAACACCAAAGTTAATTTAATTTTTATCATTTTGTTAAACTAAATCCTCAGTAATCAATTGTATTTATTTGCATTTGTAATCTAATTTTAAGTCAATTTTCATCTTTATCATTCTTGTGAACTAAATCTTCAGTAATCAATTATGTTCATAACTGCAGTGCACATGATAACATAAGTTGTAATATAACCATATAGTTAATATACCATTTGTTATTAAGTTGATTCGCCATATAAATTTTAGATCACCAGAGTAAACATCTTAACCTACACCCTCAAATAAAATAAATAAACTAACATTTGCTCTATCTTTACAAATTGGCTGTGCTAGATATTCATTACAAAGTGGCCACACTAATTAGTTACATATTATTATAGTTACAATATCTCTATCCGCTACAATTTATAGAGAGTACTAACTTAGGGGGTAAATGCGGTCTCACTTTCTTGGGTAAATAAAATTGATAACGTCTTAAAAATACTTAGCTTACGATCTGTTACATTGTTACCAATTATCGGAGTATTATATATATCAAAAAAAAAATAGAATTGGTTACAAAAGTTCGCGAGTGTCCTAATGTGTCATTTTTCAGTTCGCGTTCTATGTAGTGACTAGTTTGTTGAAAATTAAAATATATTTATAACTAATAACTAATTTATCTTCTTAATTTTTTATTCTCTAAAGGATCGACCAATTTTTAGTTGCATTTCAAATCTCTGTAACCTTTGTAAAATTAAGGGTTTTTTAAATGCCATTTGTGGATTTTGAAAGCTCGTCTTTTCCACATTAAGCCGCAAGAAGAAATCTTTCAGTAGGGTTCATATTGTCACAATTTATTTTCTTTTGTGTTTTATGGCTCTGGTTAAAACCCGAGTACATCCACCACCGAGTAGCGACATTACTGGTTTCAATTTTCATGGCGCCTGCGCGAAATAGATTATTTAGCTGTCATATGACGAATCAAAGGATGTTTCATTTATAGTCAGGCGGTTGATGTATTTGTTGCGATCATTGGTCAAGTTTCGTTTAGCGAAAATCCATTAGGAAAAGAATAAATTTATTGTTTGGTATTAGAGTAACTCTCTCAATGCAGGACAATCAAAAATTTTCGCAGCAAATACTTCATTGTCATTTTCAAAAAAAAATAAAAATTAAGAGTTAAGAAGAGCGAAAATGTATTTGAAAAAAAATCTTGGCTAAGAGTGCCTCTCTACCCCTCTAACCCAAATTAACCAGAGTAAAAAGACTCTTTACTATTCCCAACTAACCAAAACTAACCCAAACCAACCACAGCTCTTCCAAACTAATCAATAGAACACTCACCCAAATTAACCAAGACTAAGCAAAACTAACCCTAATTAGCAAGAGTAAAGAGACAAGCGCGCTACGAAATAGAAACTTTAGAGTTTCTAAAAAAAGTAAAAGTAATTAACAAAAATGGAAGAAAAGATGTTACAAAAACATTAAAATTTATCAAAAGTTGGGCAATTACCATTAAGAGTCTTCTAAAATTGTGGGACATGCTAAAAGAAGCAGGTTTTAAATACATTAAAACAAGAAGGCTGAATACAGACCTCCTAGAAAATTATTTTGAGAGTGTGAGGCAGCAAAGTGGTAATTGCGTAAATCCCACCCCTGTCCAGTTCCAAAGAGCCTTTAAAAAATTATTTATCCAAAATTACTTTCAATCCAAAAACATGAATTGCAGGCCAGATCTTGACAATTTATTAATTAATTTTAAATCCAATTTTACTGAAATAAGTGACACCACACATGTGGGAAATTCAGCTATCTATACAGTGTCTCATAATGTTCGCATCATATGGGAAACTTTTTTTATTATTGATTTCACAGAACATTTGATTCTTGATAAAAGTTGGTGCTTGGAAAAAAACTAATTTTGACAATGCTAAATAAAGGATGTTATACAGGGTACTTATAAAATACAAAAAAAAGTTAAAAAACAAAAATTTTGGAATATCGGAATACCTTCTACAGAAAAAATAAAGCTCCTCCTTAGATAAATATAAAAGAAATACCATTTTTTTTCCAAAAGTGCATCGTTGCTGAAAAAAAATAAGGACAAAATTAAGAAAAAGAGGTCTTTTTCCACATTTTTTCAATAATTGTTACGAATTTTCTCCGCAACAGTGCACTTTTGGAAAAAATGGTATTTTACTTTCATTTTTATGTTAGTAGGAGCTTTATTTATTCTGTAGAAGGTTTTCCAATGTTCCAAAATGTTAGCTTTTTTAAACTTAATTTTTGTATTTTTTAAGTACCCCGTATAACTGTCAAAATTGTCAAAATTAGTTTTTTCCCAGCATCAACTTTTATTAAGAAAGACATTTTCTGAGAAATTAATAATAAAAAAGTTTCCCATATGATACGAACTTTTTGAAAGACACTGTATGTAGGTATAGCTGAGCATAGTTACAGGAATGAAGACTTTCAAACACAAAATGCGTTTTGTTACGTTCGTGGGTATTTAATGAAAAGATGCCTACGTGTGCATTCATGTGAAACATGTGAATTGTTTAGCAAACAATGTCAATCCTTAGAAGTCAGTAATATTCTAGTAAATTTTAAAGCATTCGATCTTACAAAAGGCAATTTTGAGGGATTGTCTACACCCCCAGAAGCTTTCGTCATTTTTATTCATAATTTAGAAATAATTTTTAATAAGAAATTTGAGAAAATTTCCATAGGGGATCAGATTTCAAATACACTATTACATTTATTTGAAAATATGAAATTTTATCCTCCTTGTGAAAATGTTCCCAAACTCTGTTAAAATTATTTATTAGATGTAAGATAATTTACACATTAAAATTTAGAAATAGAGATTTAAAATTTAATAAATCAAAAACAAAAATACTACTACTTGTGTCTTGTGGCTACCAAAGTACCCAAATTTGAAGAAGCAATTTCTTGCCGATATTTTATTACCTAACGTTAAACCAATAATTGAAAGATTTTGATAAGGCATTGTAGGTACAGGGTGTTCACCCATAATGTCCCCCCCCTTTAACTTTGTTAATTTTTAAGCTAGAAAAAAAAATAAAAAAGAAAATTGTAGAGTTTTTAATGTAGTTTTTGCACACGTAAAGGAAAAAACAAAAATTGCACAGTATACAGGGTAGATCAAAAAGAAATTTTTTTTTAAATCTAGCCCCCATTTTTTAGTCGATTTTTCGATTCTACGTAAAATTCTAAGGATTTTTAATATAACACACTATATGCCTATTCCTAATACTTTAAGAGTTATTGACAGTTGAATTCGCTATTTTGTTTGTTCTTTTATTTTTTTATAGCAACAGCCACCTAAGAATATAACTTTTGTTTAGCTTTTGAACTCATTGAGGTGTAAATATTGAGTTTCCTCAATTCGATATTGCTTCGAGTAGTGATTTTGTATCTTCTGTTTCAAAAATGATTAAAGAATTATTATTATAATTAAAAAAATAGCGACTTCAACTGTCAATAACTCCTAAAGTATTAGGAATAGGCATATAGTGTGTTATATTAAAAATCCTTAGAATTTTAGGTAGAATCGAAAAATCGAATAAAAAATGGGGGCTAGATTTAAAAAAATGGTTCTTTTTGATCTACCCTGTATACTATACAATTTTTTGTTTTTTTGTTTACGTGTGCAAAAACTACATAAAAAACCCTACAATTTCGTTTTTTTATTTTTTTTGTAGCTTAAAAATTAACAAAGTTAAAGGGGGGGGACATTATGGGTGAACACCCTGTACCATTGGACAATAAGCACTTAATGTTCCGCACTTAAAACTGTATAAATACCTTTAAAATGGCACCCAGTCGCCATCTTAAGAATTAGAACTAGTTTAAAGTGACCATAATTCTAAAACGTCAATGCAGGACATTACATAATTGTGAAAATAAGTTTAAACATTTTTGTGTAGTGGTGTTTTAGCACCTTCACCATTTTGTAAAAAAATAACAGGTTACTGACAGGCGAGTTTTCGGCTATGTTCGGTTTTTATCGCACGTTCGCCACATCAGATGAATCAGAGCTGCCTGAAGCCAAGAAGTTTTTGAGAGTGCGTTCGCCATATTGTCAGAATGATAAAAAAATGTAATAAAAAAAATCTTTCATTCAAACAGAGTGTTTATATTCTAATATATCAACGTTTACACAAAACATTTAACTTAAAATGGCAAATAAAAACTTTGAATTGATAATTGAATATTGTTTGATTTTAGGAACATAATAAAAAATATTATTTTTTAACTTGAACTGACGAAGCTAATTACAAATATTTTTCTGATGAGTGTATTTTTTTTAAAATGGTGTCATTGTCTTTAATTTTATTGAAAAATTCTTCGCAAGAACATTCAAAGTTACACTTTACAAACAGCATA
>MU184404.1:22787-34037 GCA_016904865.1 Pissodes strobi | reverse complement strand
ATAACTTTACAAATTTTGAATTAAAGTTGAGAACCCTAAGCTGCTAGTTTTATAATAAGAGTTTAAGTGGGGAATAAAAGCTAAAGGTTACATACAAAATGTAGCAAGGTTATACAAAAGGCAACACCTTATTTCATGGTCAGAGCCTCCTCGTTAAGCGGAGTGTTGAGCGGTCGATAACCGAAGGCTACATTATAGGGTGAAACAACACTCATACTTATGTCTGTATCTTAATAGTAGAAAAGGAGAGGAAATATATTAAGATTCTACAGGAAGGCACAAAAATATTTCATGAAAAGAGAGACTTCTTATAGTAATTCAAAGAGAGCCAGTCCTCACGGAGGGGTAAATTACCTCCTCCGTGCGGACTCACTCTCTTTAACACACTACTTGGCTTAAGTTATGAACTCTTCTATACATACGATTATAGCATAACATCAACTGGATTTCTTGGTCTTCGTATAAATCTAGAGCTGTCACTAAATGAGCTCTGTTGCCTTCAACAGTGTAGAGATGCTGAGCTTGGGCAGATCTTCCATTCACTACGTCCCAGTGGTTCTTGTACCCAACGCAAACTAGAACATCGCCATGATTTGGAGATATTGGACTCCAGACGTTATCCAGTATGGTTAGAATTGTCGGAGTTTCGTTGAGATTGAGTTCCTGAAAATTAATAATTTCAATTATAATAATTTTGTTGCCTCTTGAATACGTATGTTTGTATTCCTGTAAATTACCGGCGAAGTTTCTTGCATCTAAAAGAATATTTGTTACACATTGCAGGAAATTATCAAATATTTCTTCTATAATTTTCTGAACAATATGGGACTGTTGCTTGTCAATCTATATAAATTTTGAATCCTTAAAAGATCGCCCTTAATACGAACTTAAACGAAAAATGAAAGAAAAGCCTATGGTTTTTTTATAACGTTTCCCTTTTGTACCCTGTTTCTAAGTCACTAAATAAGGAGATTTTGAGAAAGCGAAATAAGCTGGCACGTGAAGCTGAAGTTATGAATTCAATAATTTACATAAGCTGCTTGCTCTACTCCAGTCAAAATTGCTACTCTGAAGCTTATTGGCAATAATAATAGAAACTGAGCTTCACGTAATGGTCTGCTTTTAAAATTCGGAGATAAATTAATATGTCTTTTTGTCCTGGCAGATATATATCTAAATATATTTAAAGGCAATAATCTTAGCTCTTAATTCCATCAGTCTTATTGTAAATTTAAATAAAATTAAATTAAATTTAGACGTGATGCAGGAAACAATTTTACTGGTTATTATAGCTTTTATGAGGAGCAGGATTTAAGTATATAAATAATTATCTGCATTAACCAATCGACCGTAAAATGTATTTCCATAGTACCTAGTAGTATATATTTTTGGAATATAATTAATAAGCCTGAGCTTTTTAGAAAGCAATATATGCTATAAATTCGGCATCGGATATAGCGTGGAAATGAGAAAAACATGTATATTACAAGCATTGGGTATTTTTAAAATACCCTCGACATACTTGATTTTATGGCACATAGATTGTGTAAATGTCTCGAGTTGATATATTTTAATAAATGAATAGTGTAGAGTTTTTCTCGCCCATTTCGAGCGCACACCTGCAAAGTTTTTAAATATTTCCTTTTGTTGAGTTAGTCTATAGCTTAGTTTGGGTTGGACTAGGTTAGATTGGTTTAGTTTTTGTTAAATTTATCTTGCTTTGATTAGTATCCTATATCTGACGACATCAACTGAAGCGCGCGTTCAATGTTTTGGTATTGTTGAGAGTAGTAGTATAAGGAGGACGGTCCCAGGATAAACATTATTATGATATTGACTTGTTTGATACAGGAGTTCTGATTTGGTAAAGGATTTTGTTTGTATAAGTGTATATCACTTTTCTGCCACGATGAAATAGATTGTTTTTTTTTTAATTCTTGAATGATTAGGGTGGAAGCATTCAAATTTGGATCAGTTGATCTTTTAGGCATTTTTCAAACGTTTTACAACTTGCACCTGGAACAGGCCAGCGTGCAAAAATACGAACAGTTTTCTTGCGTCACGTTCTTTTTTCATTTTAACGTATTTTACAGGTTCAACCTGTCAAAGTTTTGAACCACATACATTGGATAATATACTCGTTTCGAATAAAACACCACTTTTCAAAATTTCGTTATATAATTAGTCGCATATTTTTTAAAAATTGAATACTCGGACAGCTGTGGCTGATAACATTTTTGGATTAAGGTTTTTCTTTCTCACAAAAACGTGTCTGCTGTTAATTTTAATGATGATTTAATCATGAGTCCAATTTCCAGAACTCCTTGCTTTAATAGAGTTTCCTTCAAAACTGTAAGCCACATTCCCATTTTCCATTTTCACAGTTTCTCTAAATCTTCAGACTTTTGACTGTCTTCGTGTGAACTTTTTTGTATTCTTCAATATGATGTTATGCCCCAGATTAACCTACACCAGATACGAATGTACGCGGCAGCAATAGAGTACAGCTCCACCTACTTTCTTCCCACATCGAGCGGAAGGAATAGTACGGGCGATTCTGTTCGATCGCATTTCAGTAGAGCTCTCGATGCTGAAATTTAGTCTGGGCGCTTTGATTAGGAATGCTCATCGGACGTGTGAATTTGTAAAATTTAACCGCTTATTTATTATGACAGGATATAAGTGTATTTGCAGATGTTGTACATCTGAAAATAGAGATAGAATTTTTTTTTCATTGCCGACAGATTCCACAAGGTATATAAAACAATAAATTCTAATTTATCAACGTCAAGCAATTGATAATGATAAGACAAATAGGTAATTATTATTTGATATTAGGTCCCCTCGATTTTTAAGTGTTTTCTGAATTTATAGTATGTCTTTCTTTAAGGCTGATTGATGAATTAAGCATGAATTAAATGCCATATGGACTTATGAGCAATAAACAGTCGATCAGTTTTTATAGAATAAGTAAGTAGTAATAATAGGATCATACACTTTTAAGGTAAAAATAATTTAGAATGGCTGCAGAAACTGGGCCCGATCATTTAAAGAAATAAGCGCATCCTTGTCAACTTGTTACTACTACTTTTCGGCATGCCAGATCAATAGTTAGGAATGTGCAATATTATCGATATTACAAAAACTTGATGGTGACAACCTACTTAACTGATGTAAACAAACAAAGTTGGCAAGAATATTGCAATCAAATGTAAATTTCGTACTTCGTGGATGACTACGATAAAAGGAATCCAAGTTCTATGGCCCCGTCTTGAGAAAGCCGGATTCACATACTTAAAATGTAAAAGAGTAAATCAGGATTACCTAGAAAATTATTTCGGGAACATTAGGCAACAGGGAGGTAATTTAGTAAAACCTACTCCATTCCAGTTTCAGAGAGCTTATCAAAATAGTATATTGTGCAACAAGTGTGAAAAGTGATTTTCACACGCGTTGCATACTATACTTTTTCTACGACTGCAAATAAAATTGATATTATATAATATTTATTATAATATATCAAGCATATTGTCTTTAAATTAAAATGTATAGTTTACAAAGACCATACACACTTCTACAACAATTTGTGTAAGTAGTTGATGAGTAGGTACTGAGATGCCAGGGCTTGGACAACGCCCTGCCCGGGGCGTCCTTTTAGGATTTCGTCCCTCATTCTAGGGTTTCGCCCTCAATTTTTGGAGATATTCTTTTCATAATATCTCACCGGTGGTCTCGTTGTATGGCTTTGTCTTCTCTCGGGGGACCCATTTTTTACATATTCGGAAAAGGAAGCATCCGAGGGTGAAGCCCTAAATTGGGACCCCTTAAGGCCCAAAGCCCTTAAATGAGGTCCCTGATACGGGGTCCATTTTTCACATATTTTAAAATGGGGCCCTCGGGGGCGAAGCTTTTGAATGAGGCCGCCGGTGTGGGAGAATTATATTTGACACATTTGGAAAAGGGGCACCCCCTGGGGTGAAGCTTAAAATGGGGCCCCAGGGGGGGGGGGCGAAATGCTAGAATCGGGCCTATGGTACGGGAGTCCCATTTTTTACAGATTTAGGAATTGCGCCCCACTCCCGGGGGCGAACCCCTAAATTTATACCCCAATCCTAAAATTCTCCCTTTTTTAGAGATTTGAGAACGGGACCTCTGAGGGCGAAGCTCTAAAACGGAGACGAAGCCCTTTAATCTAAATACGTGAAGAAGCGTGTGAAAGTATACTTTCAAACGTCGTGTGAAAAGTATACTTTTCATACGATGTTTGCAATGTCCAGTTTTCAAGAGCAATTGTTAGTGCGTTTTTGTCTATTTTCAGGGCAGTCGTAGAAAAAAAAATTGTCAGGTTTCTACGCTCAGAACATATAAACTGTGAAAATGATTTGGACGTTTTACTTACAGAACTAAAACGTGTTTCAAATTATCACAAAACGGGAACTCAACCTCTTGTAGAATCAATTGCGGCAATAATGATTACTGAATGCGACTACAGGGAGCAAAATATGGCCACTGAAAATGATTTTAACAATGTATGTGGCTATTTAATCAAAAAGCATTAAATATTCATTCTTGTGAAATTTGCATAAATTTCTCAGAACAATATAATGTACTTGATAACTCTAATTTGTTAACGCATTTTAAAGCGTATGACTCCGAAGAAAATATTTTTGGGAGTGTAAAATCTACCAACGAGAAGTTCCTCTTTTATATTTATAAGTTAGAAAAATATTTGTGTCTATTTGATGCTTTGTCAACAAACTCTGGAATTTCCGACGCATGCCTTACTGAAATGAGCAAAATAGTATTTGGTCATCCTTGCAAATAATTTGCGAAAACGTACACCTTTAAATTATTTATAAGACTTAAAATTTTTTATACTCTTAAATATGCCAACAGAGATTTGACATCCTCGAGAAAATCAGACAAAACCAATCGAAAAATTAAAATGTTCATTTATAAATATAATAGATTTTTTGATATGTTTGGTTTGCAAATTTATCATAATATAAAATGTTATTCTATTTTTCTCATAGTTTTATTAATTTCTTAACTGGTGCAACTAACGTTTTTCCGGAATCACAATAAATAAATTACTTCCATGGTCCAACAAACGCGCGCCTTAATCCGAAACCGATGGCGCCTTTGTAGGGAGGCCGAAGAAGATGCCGACTCGGATTTTCGTATCTGGTGTAGGTTAATCTGGGGTTATGCTTTTTTATGTCCAATTTTCAGCACAGTTCCTAAACTGATTCCCAGTGCTCTCCCTGCTGTTCTGGGTATTGGTTGATGAATTTCCACTTTCTTTTTCTTATTCAAAATTGTTCAGATTCAAATCAAGTAGTATTTTTTTTGCTTGGGGATGCAAAGATATAAAGAATTATATCTCTTTATTCAGGCTTCAAATTCTGTCGTTGATAATTCCGTGATAAAAGCGAGTTTAGCTGTATCAGTTTCAAATTTGAAGCGAAACTTATCATATACCAAAATTAAATTTTCTGGAATATATAATATAGCAGACTTATTGCGTCCTAATATTATTAGTAGGAATATAATAATATGGACATGATGGTGCTTCCAGGATCAAAATATTCCGGAGGTAAACTCCCCGGCCATTCGGATCTCCGGGCGCTGGGTGGCCCTGGGAGCCCTTCATTCCGCATTTCACAGACAGCAAAGATACCGAACCAATTTAGAATTGATTTCTGCAACATAAGAGGCCTAAATACAAACATAAATTCGATACACCAACATCTACAAGCAAATAGACCACACATACTAGCCCTTACAGAAACACAAGTATGTTCTACAACAACAACTGTGAACTACCCTTATCCTGGTTACGACTTACATACCCGATTTAGACATAAGTTCGGAATATGCCTTTTTGTCCGAAGCGACCTATCATGTCACCGAGAGGAAACACTCGAACCGAACAACCTTGACGTCATGTGGCTCAAATTCACCGCCAAGGGATTAACCAAGTTTATATGTTGTCTCTATCGCCCTCCGAGCGATAGAGCCTACCAAAGCTTTTTTTTCAACACTAGCTACCACTTTTGACTCAATACAGGTTGATCACCCCAGTTCAGAAATAATCGTTCTGGGAGACTTCAATGCCCACAACACCAACTGGCTCAAACATCACAACAAGACCGACAACGAAGGTAGAGAGGCTGAAGCATTCGCCATCAGCTGCGGGCTTACTCAAATTGTAGACGAACCAACTCGAATCTCAGAGAGGGGCGAATTCGCCGCCCTCCTGGATCTTTTTCTAACCACCAATCCTGACCAGTACACAGTTACAGTTGGTCCGCCATTAGGTACTTCAGACCACAAACTTATTACTACGGTTTGTGAATTGCCACTCATACAGAAGGATCCACCATTGCCTCGCAAAATCTGGCATTACAATTCTGCCAACTGGGACGATCTAAGGGAGTTCTACCTAGATTTTCCTTGGCTCGACGTCTGCTTTGGCGCTGACGACCCGTCAGTCTGCTGCGAAAAGATCACGCAAGTAATCTCCTCAGGAATGGAAGCATACATCCCAAATTCCATCAAGTTAGCATCAAAAGGAAAGCCCTGGTTCGACAAAAGATGCGAAAGAGCTGTGGGTAGGAAACAGCAAGCCTACAAGTACTGGCAGCAAAATCAGACCGCTGAAAATCGGAATTATTTTGTCCAAGCGAGAAACGAATGCAAGCGTGTTATCGACGAAACTAAGGACAAACACAATCAAAGGATCAGGAATAAACTTTTGCAATGCCCCAGTGGCTCCAGGAATTTCTGGTCGGTAGCAAAGGCAGTAAGTAACAACTTTACAGAAACGTCTCTCCCACCTTTGACAGACGAACGTGGCACCACGGCGACTACAGCCAAGGAAAAAGCAAACATGCTCGGTAAAATGTTTTCTTCGCACTCTACCTTAGACGTCCCCCAAGGCAAGACTCTCCCCACCATATCGAACATCAACACTATTATGGCAGAAGTCAAATTTCATCACCGTGATATTCGTAAAATCCTTAAAAATCTAGATACGCAAAAGGCATCAGGACCGGACGGAATACCTGCCATCGTGTTAAAGAACTGCGCCAACGAACTAACACCCGTTTTTTCCAGGCTTTTTTCTCTGTTTTACGGAAAAGGGATTTACCCATCTTCTTGGAAAGTCGCTCGAGTGCAACCTGTTCCAAAAAAAGACAAGAAAACCACGCCCTCAAACTATCGTCCAATTGCCTTGCTTCCAATAATCTCCAAAGTCATGGAACGTGTAGTCAATCAGCAACTACTCAAGTACCTCGAGAACAACAAAATAATCAGCGATAATCAATACGGCTTTCGCAAAGAGAGATCGACAGGAGATATATTGGCCTATGTCACTCATATATGGAGTAAGGCAATTGAGAACTACGGAGAGACTCGAGCGATTGCGTTGGATATTTCAAAGGCATTCGACAGAGTTTGGCATGACGGACTGCTCAACAAACTACCGTCCTTCGGACTGCCAGCCTCTCTCTTCAGCTGGCTTGCCAGTTTCCTTAAGAGCCGATCTCTGCACGTTGCAGCCGATGGACACATCTCGGACACATTCACCATCAACGCGGGCGTGCCTCAGGGCGCAATACTTTCACCAACTCTGTTCCTCATCTATATTAATGACCTGCTGACCGAAACAAATAATCCTGTTTACAGTTTTGCAGATGACAGTACCCTTGTCTCCCACTTTAGATCAGAAAAACCCTTACCAGCGACTGAGACTCATCACCGTAGACAGGAGCAGATTACAGCAATTAATCAAGACCTGGAGAAAGTTCAAACTTGGGGCGACCGAAATTTGGTCCAGTTCAATGCAGCAAAGACCCAAGCAGCCACGTTTACCAAGAGGGCCAATACAGCGGGCTCTGACATCATTATGGCAGGGTCGACCATTCCTTCATCCTCGTCAATCGGACTGCTGGGTATCTCGGTCAACAGCAATATGTCCTGGCATGACCACGTTGCTAACATCGCAAAATCAGCCTCCCAGAAGCTTGGTGCGCTATTTCGCAACAAAAAACTCTATACACCGCAGCAGTTGCTCTTGCTCTATAAAGCGCAAATAAGACCGTGCTTAGAATATTGCTCACATATCTGGGGTGCCGCACCAAAGCACACCCTAAAGCTGCTGGATTCCATTCAGAAGAGAGATGTGCGTCTCGTCGGCGACCCGGAGTTGACCCGGAATCTAGATAGTCTGGAACACCGCAGACATGTAGCCGAGATATCTCTGTTTTACAGATACTTTCACGCCAGATGTTCCCAGGATTTGGTCCGCCTCATCCCGCCCCTGGCAGCTCCTGTCAGACAGTCACGACAGGCGGCAAGAGCGCATCAGTTCGTCGTACAACTGGAAACACCTAGAACATCGCTTTACAAGAACTCCTTTGTCTGGCGCACTGCATCACTGTGGAACTCACTCCCAGGACATCTGTTTCCCACTAATTACAACTTACAAATATTCAAGAGCCGTGTCAATCAACATCGTCGCACACACACCGCTCATCGAGCGCCATAGGGTTTCCCTTTAGTGTGTGTGCCACTGCCATAAAAAAAAAAGTTCACTCAGATTGAGATCTATTTAATCGTGTTATAATTATAAAAACACTTACCCAGAAAAATGTAAATCCTTCTATCGTATCTGTATCGCTTGCTGGACACCAAGCTGTCCAAGCAGCTGAGTGTTTCCACTGGAACATCAAAAGTTTTCTTCCAATTGCTACACACATCCTGAGTCGGGCTCCACCTGTAACAATCCATTAAAATAGATTTTATTAAAAATACAACAAATCGTATAACGATTTATTATTCGTTGGAAACATAGTCACAACTACTTTAGAAATATATTTCGGAGATAATTGATTACAAGCCCGTATCATTTTTATCAGATGATTTATTTAAACAATATATAAATGTTTTAAATTTTAAAATCTACATCATGTGACGTGCATACAAAAAGTGACCCCCTAAAATTTTATTATAGTGGGGGGCTGCATACATTTTCAAAAAAAGTAATACATTTTAAAAAAGACTTCGATTAGTTGGAGTTTTTGTCTAATTTTCTTTTTATATTGATTTCTTTATAGAGTATGTATTATCGATTTTAAATCACGGAGTAGGTCTTGTGTTTATATCTAGATATTATTACTAATTTCATTATCATTAAAATTGCTATTTTCTCTTAAAATACAATAAAAAACATATTAAATCTCTTCCCCATTTTAACTGAAGAAGAACGTCGTATAAATTATGTTTATGTTTATTACACAAATTCTTAATTTTGTTGTAAGCATGGCAATTCCAATTTTGATCATTATAGATGCAGCAAATAAAATTTCGTTCAAAGTCAATCTTAAAACACCTTTTAAGTTTTGCATCGATTTTGATAATGTACCGAATATCACGATCATCATCATTCAAAGCAAAGGCTCGAGCAACATTTTTTAACCGCATATTTAAAAAGGACTTTAAATGCTGAATAATATTCCACTGACTCTTTTGATACAAACATAATGCAAGCAACATAACAGAATACCAATGCTGATAAAATATAACGTTTTTCATTTTGGTTATGGTTGCAAATTGTAAGGGTATGTGTTCCCTTTAAAAATTAATTTTTATTTTAAAAATAAAGATATTGATATCAATAATAAAAGAAATGGTAAAAATGACGAAGCTTAAAAACGTTATTCATAGATCCATCATTTTGTCGTTAGATTCATCCCTAGAGTGTTCAGAAATTTAGGGCAAAAAATGCAACTTGTCATTCTAAAGTGTATAAACGCCAAATTGATTAAAGCTGTTTTTCAAAATCAACATTAAATAATAATAACTATGATAAAAGCGCCTACAAATTGAGAAAAAATTACCAACATCAATGCTAAATTGAAGAATTTTTTTTGGCAGATTTTTTTTTCGGTTCAGGAGTGTATAAGTAATAATTGCCGCAAAATTACTACCCCAACCTAAATATATTATTTTTCTACCTTAATATAAATACAGATTAATATATTCTACGCCCTTCGGAGAACGAAACAGCGAGTGATCACAAAATACCATTTGTATGTAAATTAGGAATGGGACGAAACATGCCATACAAGACGCACCTGGTAAAATGTATCTAGGGAGAACATGCTTTTTACGGATATTTTCATATTTTATAAGTAATCATAAGGTTCGAGTTGGTATATCACATAATATATTTTTTTCGGTATGTTTGGGATCAAACTCAATAATACTGATAATAAAACAAAAATTGTTTATGTTTATGCAATGATAAGAAGAAAGTTAATTGGAAACTTAATTGGGGAATTAGTTGAAACGTTTTGTGATTGTTTTGGTTTTGGAAATGCATTTTCCAGCTTCAAATATATTTTTCGAGTATTGTGTGTATAATAAAATACACTGGAGGAGAGATTAATTGAAAGTACCCTGATACTCAATTTTTCTACTTAGGACAAAGCTTCCCACGCGACCAAGATTCCATGAAAACTTCCACCTGAAACTTATTATTAATTAAAATTATTTCCTGAAGTATACTTTCTCCTACCCTGCAGACACAGACTGTACAATCTACACGTTCTTCCTTCCCACGTTAGAAAGGGTCATTATTTTATCGTTGCGTGAATTGGGCTAGTTAAGATAAATAGAGGACGATAAACGGCAGTGATTTTGCGAGATGCGCAGCCGTAGGACATGCGGATAACACTAAAATAAAATCAGTTTTTATTTTCTGGAATTTCTAAGGAGTATCCCATTTATGAAGGGCATCTTAGTGAGTTTACGTGATCCTGTATTATAAGTAATAATTGTGGTAAAATTATTACAACGGAAACTTCTTCAGACACAATGAAATGAAGAAGTACCGCAATTATTATTTAGTTGATTACAGTAAAGAAAAAATATGCTTTTGAAAACTAAGGCAATAATGAACAGGAAGCAACCAAACAGCATTGTTTACACCTATTCTGAAAAGCAAAAATATAGGCCCAACATAGGCTGTCGTTGTTTAAACTAAGCTTGAATTATAATCGTAATGTTATTTATAACATTTATGCTCAGATAAAGCTAATAGATAAATTCGAAAACATTTCCACAATAGTTGCAAGATGAATTCACCTTCTATTCAAAGTCTGACTGTACCGCTGAAAGTTTTCCAAATTTTAGCTAACTTCTTCTTTTCCTCTGTAAATAGCCACTTTTCAAATATTCAAA